>SJYT01057334.1:82543-160030 GCA_006410635.1 Cephalophus harveyi
AAAGGCTTTCAATTTTTCACCATTGAGGATAATGTTTGCTGTGGGTTTGTCATATATAGCTTTTATTATGTTGAGGTATGTTCCTTCTATTCCTGCTTTCTGGAGAGTTTTTATCATAATTGGATGTTGAATTTTGTCAAAGGTTTTCTCTGCATCTATTGAGATAATCATATGGCTTTTATTTTTCAATTTGTTAATGTGGTGTATTACATTGATTGATTTGTGGATGTTGAAGAATCCTTTCATCCCTGGGATAAAGCCCACTTGGTCATGTCCAGGTTCAATGCATGATACTGGATGCTTGGGCTAGTGCACTGAGGTGACCCAGAGGGATGTACGGGGAGGGAGGTGGTAGGGGGGTTCAGGACGGGGAACACATGTATACCTGTGGCGGATTCATGCTGATGTATGGCAAAGCCAATACAATATTGTAAAGTAATTAACCTCCAATTAAAATAAATAAATTTATATTTTTTAAAAAAGAAGAAAATGGCAACTCACTCCAGTATTCTGGAGAAGGCAATGGCATCCCACTCCAGTACTCTTGCCTGGAAACTCCCATGGACGGAGGAGCCTGGTAGGCTGCAGTCCATGGGGTCGCTGAGTCAGACACGACTGAGTGACTTCACTTTCACTTTTCACTTTCATGCATTGGAGAAGGAAATGGCAACCCACTCCAGTGTTCTTGCCTGGAGAATCCCAGGGATGGCAGAGCCCAATGGGCTGCCATCTGTGGGGTCGCATAGAGTCAGACACAACTGAAGCGACTTAGCAGCAGCAGCAGCACTCCAGTATTCTTGTCTGGGAAATCCCATGGACAGAGGAGCCTGGCAGGCTACAGTCCATGCAGTTGCAGAAGAGTCAACCACGACTGTGAAACTAAACAATAACAGACACTATAACTATGTGTTCATGGACGCCAGGCAATATTTCTAAGTCCCCTCTGCATAGATCTGGGGTACCAGGTTGTGAATCATTGATTTATATCACTTCATCATAGTAATGTCTTTATAGTGGTCTCTATACTGAGAAATTCACACAGGAAAATTTAAAGGGACGTAGATCTTGCAACACCAGATACAAAGCATCAGAAGCAAAGGTACACAGATCCCCAGAAGGAACTAATCTAGTATATTTGTTTCAGGTTATTATCCCTTTTATTTCTCTCACAGCCATTATTTGCCTAGGATTCATCACAAACACTGAACATTGCTCTGCTTCTTAAGTCTGTTCTATTTTTATTAATTCTAATCTTATATATTTCACTCAATTCATCTCCAGATCGGCCCCATCCTACAGAGCAACATGGGAAGTCAGAGCATGGGCTCCGGGCTGTCTGCTCTGACTTCCATAAGTCAGCGGTCTCTCGATGTTAGTGAAGAGCCTCTCGGATGCGAGCATTGGAAAACCCAGCTGGAACTGTATTGTTCCAAGTCAGGATCTGTCTGGCTCAGGCACGGCTGGATTCCAGCACTGCTTTCCCCAGGATATCACACAGCACGTCTTGAGCACTCTGTTCTGCTTCTCCTGACCGCACTTTCTTCTCCCTGCCCTCAAGGAGCTTGCACTCTGGGGGAGAAACTCCGTGAAAGCCAAAGCCATGTGCCTAGCATCCTGCTTGTGCAGCTCCCGGTCTAGGGCTTCTTCTCTCTCACTCTGCCGGTAGATTTTGTTCCTGCCTTCCACCCTAAGCACTTGTCTATCCCAGTCCACACCAGCCTGCTTGCAGGGAGTTGACTTCCTAAAATCCAGCCAGTTTTCCAGAGTTCCCAGACTTTGTGCCTGGGGTGGCTGAAACCTCAGACTTTGGCACTGTAACTACACACGTTCCATCACATGTAGTTCTATTCCTTCAGTCCCGTCCATTGTCACAATGGTAGAAACCCACATAATGTAGGCTTAGTGTCCATCAAATATGAATGCATTCTTAAAAAAGTGCTCTCTGCACCTGAACACCTTCTACAAAATATCCTGTTCTCCAAGAAGAGGGCTTTTATAGGCTTTCTTGAATTTAAATGAAAAAAGAATATTTTTTTAAGAATTATGGATTGAAGATACCCTGATTGGCCAGAAATTGTTTTCCCTATGATCTCATTATCGAATATATCTCATGTATTATAGCTATTAAATCCCCGCTCTCTGTGTTAAAAAGTTTCCTTTTACATGCTAGGCATATACCCAACACAAATTATGCACTCTTTTTTAACCAAAAGACATGTAGAAGGATATTTATAGTGGTACTACTCATAATAGGTTCAAGCTAAAAACAGCCCAAATGTTCATCAGCAGTAGGACAGATAAACAGATTGTGGTCTATTCATATGATGGGATTCTCTATATTCCTGAAAGTAGCAAATTAAACTACATAAAAGCAAATTGAATGAATCTCACAAGCTAATAACAAGCAAAAAAAGCCAGAGACACAAAAATGCACAAGGTATGACTCCTTTTATATAAAGTTCAGCACTAGGCAAAGTTAATGCAGACTATTGGAGTGGTTTGCTTTAGGGCAGGAAGGAAGGACAGCATTTGGAGGAGAGCAGGGTGACTTTTAGGTGTTGGTAACATTCTATTATGTGACCTAGTTTCATAGCTAGGTTCATTTTGCGATAATTCATTGAGCTATAAATTTATGATTTGGGCACTGTTTTTTAACTAAAAAGAGTTTTTCTTAACAAAAGTTGAATATTTGCTGCATTGCCAAGATTTTGTGTGAATCCAACTTCTGCTCCTATCAGGAAAGTCCAGGGCTGGGAGTGTTGTTTTCCTAAGTAGCTGCAAGACTCTGTGTGTGTGTGTGTGTGTGTGTGTGTGTGTGTGTGTTTGCACATGGATCTGTGAGCCACAATCCTGGGATTGATATCCCAGATCCACTAGTTTCTGCTTCACCTTGGGCAGGTTACTGAAACTCTCTGTGCTTCAGGACCTTTATTCAGGGAATGCACATAAAAAGTCAGAGTATGATACTTGTCAAGCACTCCCATCCACGCTTGTTCCCTGGAGGGAACTCAGCACATATTAGTTACAGTTACTACTCCATCAGCACCGTGTTTTGCTTTCACAATCCATATGACCAGCACTTCCGAGTTTTACTGGAATGCAGGGAGACACCAACCTCTCCCTCCCAATCCAAGCTCTGAAGTTCTCACAGGAAACATCTTCCTTGGACATGAAAGCTGTGACTAGAAAACAGAGACACGTTGTAAAAAATGGCCACTCACACCAAATTATATAAATTGTTGTTTGGTTGCTCAGTCATGTCCAACTCTTTGCGACCCCTGGATTGTAGAACACTAGGCTCCTCTGTCCATGGGATAAGGGTCCGTTCTTATGATCTTACCCAGCGGTAAAGGAAGAGGTCCCTTAGAAGGGTTGGGTCCCTACCTTGGACACAGAGGTCGTAACACCCGTATAAGAAAATGGTGACTCGGTGGTCTCTTCGGGTTTGATATGTTTAATCCCCAGTATTAATTTTTTGTCCCCTCGTTCAGTCAAAGGTTTTGTTGTCTTCATTCCTTATTGAACCCTCTATTACAATTCTCATGTCATATTTATCGGGTAACTACCCGGCCGGTGGAAACGAGTTTTAATTTGGTAGGAAGAGATGTGTGTTACGGTTTCACATGTAATTTGGACTCATAGACAGGGTCTAAATTGACACACGAATCGGTTCAGTTTTAAATATAAAGACACCAATTTCCTTTTTTTTTTTTTTCTAGGGTAAGGTACTCTTGTTGTGAAAATAAAACATAGAGTGACCCGAAAAAAGGGGACACCAAAAAGAAAGTTACGAGACGAAGACAAAATAGAGTCTCAAAGACTTACAAGAGGTTGTTGGTTATATTTGTGTCATTTGTTACATTGTCAGTTCTTTGAACTATATCTTCACCTCTGTGTAATTGTCGTTCTGTAGGTTCCTGCGGTTCTATCTCGTCTCTTTTCGTGCTGCATCGACACTCGACCCGAGACTTACTTCTTACATGCACCACCCCTAACACCACACCCCTCTCTAGACTCTCGACTTCAGTCGACGATTTAAAGTCCACAATAGTCTTATAATGTGTCCATACAATCACCGGTTAATATTTAGATTCCTTACGAATCTTACCACAATATTTGTCGACGAACTGCTGCTGCTAAGTTGCTTCAGTTGTGTCTGACTCTGTGCGACCCCAGAGATGGCAGCCCACCAGGCTCCCCCGTCCCTGGGATTCTCCAGGCAAGAACACTGGAGTGGGTTGCTATTTCCTTCTCCAATGCATGAAAGTGAAAAGTGAAAGGGAAGTCACTCAGTCATGTCTGACACTTAGTGACCCCATGGACTGCATCCTACCAGGCTTGTCTGTCCATGGGATTTTCCAGGCAAGAGTATAAACAGAGCAAATGCTAAATAAATATTATTCAAATGATTGTAGGAATGAATGAAAGAAGTAAAGAAAAATCAGACTTTTTCTATCATTTGCATATAGGCATTTTGATAAATCATAGAATCTTAGATTTAAATGAGACCCAATATTGCCTTGATCTGAATGGGAAGGAAGTCCAAAAGTGGGGGAGAGGGATATATGTATATATGTGGCTGATTAATCTTGCTGTAGTAATCTTGCTGTAGAGTAGAAACTAATACAACATTCTAAAGCAACTATATTCTAATAAAAATTAATTTAAAAAATAAAAATAAAGTGAGCCACAAAAATCCCTTTGTCTATTCCCCTCACTAATGGTTTCAGCTTAAGTACCTCAGAATCTCAAGTTTGCATTAAGAGCCAGTGAGAAAGAAGAAAGAGAAGTAAACACTGAAGCACAGGTTTTTTACTTTTATTTTTTAAGGAAATATAGGCTGTTCTAGAATAATGGATCACTGAAGGACAGTCTTTAGCAAAAAAACTACCATGGGAGAATTGAAACGGACCCCAAAGAAATAATTTATCCTGTCATCTCTTCTCAGACTGTAAAATACAGAAATCATTAGTTAATACCAACATTTTACATTCGTATAGTACTTTTGGTTCCCAAAGTGCTTTCAAAGACATTATCTTCATTAATCTTCACCAGAAGTAGGTATACTTTCCTGAGGTCAAAGAAATTACTAGTCCAGAAGAAATGGGTGCTTGTTGACTTATCAGTGCACAGTTGCCTGAACACAGAAATGTGGAATGCCTTTATAAAACACAGCTCCACAAAAATATACATTCATTTATTTGGTAACAGGGAGAGTTGCAGTTAATTGGTATCTTGTCTTCTTGAAGCTGTAAATTTGTCAGTATTCATCTGGGAAGTGTTTTTCTCTTCCCCTCCCAAGACCATAGGATGGAGAGCCACAAAATTGCTCTTGCTGTCTGAGTGGGGAGGGGAGGGAACATAGGGAGTGGTCCCGCCCTCATGAAGGTTTCTCAGGGGCTGGGGAGGGTGTGTGTGTCCTGGGCCTCACCATGTACTTGTGCACCACTCACAGGAAATGGTGGAAAGGGTAGGGCTTAAATGGGGATGCCTCTGGCAGGGGTCAGAATGATGGGGGTTAAGGGTTTAGCATAACCCTTCCAGAGCAGGGACCCCAGTTCAGTTCAGTTCAGTCGCTCAGTCATGTCCGATTCTTTGAGACCCCATGAACCGCAGCATGCCAGGCCTCCCTGTCCATCACCAACTCCCAGAGTTTACCCAAACTCATGTCCATTGAGTCGGTGATGCCATCCAACCATCTCATCCTTTGTCATCCCCTTCTCCTCTTGCCTTCAATCTTTCCCAGTATCAAGGTCTTTTCAAATGAGTCAGTTCTTCGCATCAAGTGGCCATAGTATTGGAGTTTCAGCTTCAACATCAATCCTTCCAATGAAAAAACCAGGACTGATCTCCTTTAAGATGGACTGGTTGGATCTCCTTGCAGTCCAAGGGACTCTCAAGAGTCTTCTCCTACACCACAGTTCAAAAGCATCAATTCTTCAGCGGCCCCAGCTGGTAGCAAAAGACCAGAGCTCAACAGTTGCATTATATAGCACAAAAGGCCCTTTGCCTCCATTTCCCTGAGCTGCATAATGTTGTAAGCCTGGAATTTTGGTATGAACCATAGGAGGTGGAAGGCGTTTTTTTTTTTTAATAAGAAATTAATATTGGACTTGTTACTAACCTTGGTAAATTGTATTTGATTTGACTCAGAAATATAAAGTTGCTATTTAATTTAGAAATATATATGTGATTCATATGTAGTGGAATATTACTCAGCCACTAAAAAGAAAGAATGAAATAATATCATTTGCAGCAACATGGATGGGCTTGGAGATTATGATACTAAGTAAAGTAAGTTAAATAGGGAAAGACAAATATCATATGACACTGTTTATATGTGGAATCTAAAAGAATGATACAAATGAACATTTTAATAGTTACAAAGCAGAAGCAGACTCACATACTTAGATAATAAACTTGTGATTACCTGGTGTGGCGGATTGACATGTACACACTCTGTTTTAAAATATATAACCAGCAAGGACATACTGTATAGCCCAGGGAACTCTGCTCAATACTCTGTAATAACCTAAATGGTTGAAAAGAATTTGAAAAAGAATAGATACATATATAAAAAACACTGAATCACTTTGCTATACACCTGAAACACAACATTTTAATCAACTATACTCCAATATAAAATAAAAATTAAACAAAGAACTATAAAGATGTAATGTTTCTTGCACTTGAGTGTCATGAAACAATTGTGGTTGGATAAGTTTTCCTTTAATAAGCACTTATTGAGCACCTACTGGGAATGTGAACCCCTTTAGGATAACAAAGCACTTGTTTCTCACTACATTAGGGCTGTTCAGTTCAGTTCAGTCACTCAGTCGTGTCCGACTCTTTGCAACCCCATGAACTGCAGCATGCCAGGCCTCCCTGTCCATCACCAACTCCCGGAGTTCACTCAAACTCACGTCCATTGAGTCGGTGATGCCATCCAGCCATCTCATCCTCGGTCGTCCCCTTCTTCTCCTGCCCCCAATCCCTCCCAGCATCAGAGTCTTTTCCAATGAGTCAACTCTTCACATCAGGTGGCCAAAGTACTGAGTTTCAGCTTTAGCATCATTCCTTCCAAAGAAATCCCAGGGCTGATCTCCCTCAGAATGGACTGGTTGGATCTCCTTGCAGTCCAAGGGACTCTCAAGAGTCTTTTCCAACACCACAGTTCAAAAGCATCAATTCTTCGGGGTTCAACTTTCTTCACAGTCCAACTCACATCCATACATGACTACTGGAAAAAGTGAGAGACAAAACTGCAATGGTCCCTGTCCCTGAGAAGCTGGTTCCATCAGTCAGGAAAGACAAACAAGGAATAACACTGTGGTGTGCTGTTACAATAGAGCAGATGTAGGCTCCCAGACAGCACAGACTGGGGCTCTGTAACCTGGTCCAGGTGCCTGGAAAGGCATGCCTACAAAAGCCACATTGAAGCAGAGGCCTGAAGAGTTCTGACCTACATTACACAATGCGACATTCTACTATTACCATATTAAGCACTCACTACAGTTACAGGGTATTTGCCATTTTCAAATCTCTCACTCCGTATTGTGCTCCTGCAGATCTTGGAGCATGATGTAAAATTGTTTTTAGTACAACTTTCCAAAACTGAACCAGGAAGAAATAGAAAATCTTAACAGACCCATCACAAGCACGGAAATTGAAACTGTAATCAGAAATCTTCCAGCAAACAAAAGCCCAGGTCCAGACGGCTTCACAGCTGAATTCTACCAAAAATTTAGAGAAGAGCTAACACCTATCCTACTCAAACTCTTCCAGAAAATTGCAGAGGAAGGTAAACTTCCAAACTCACTCTATGAGGCCAACATCACCCTAATATCAAAACCTGACAAAGATGCCACAATAAAAGAAAACTACAGGCCAATATCACTGATGAACATAGATGCAAAATTTCTTAACAAAATTCTAGCAACCAGAATCCAACAACACATTAAAAGGATCATACACCATGATCAAGTGGGCTTTATCCCAGGGATGCAAGGATGCTTCAACATCCACAAATCAATCAATGTAATACACCACATTAACAAATTGAAAAATAAAAGCCATATGATTATCTCAATAGATGCAGAGAAAGTCTTTGACAAAATTCAACATCCATTTATGATAAAATCTCTCCAGAAAGCAAGAATAGAAGGAATATACCTCAACATAATAAAAGCTATATATGAGAAACCCACAGCAAACATTATCCTCGATGGTGAAAAATTGAAATCATCATTTGTCCTAAAGTCAGGAGCAAGACAAGGATGCCCACTTTCACCACTTCTATTCAACATAGTTTTGGAAGTTTTGGCCACAGCAATCAGGGCAGAAAAAGAAATAAAAGGAATCCAAATTGGAAAAGAAGAAGTAAAACTCTCACTGTTTGCAGATGACATGATCCTCTACATAGAAAATCCTAAAGACTCCACCAGAAAATTANAGAAAGCCTTTGACAAAATTCAACATCCATTTATGATAAAAACTCTCCAGAAAGCAGGAATAGAAGGAACATACCTCAACATAATAAAAGCTATATATGACAAACCCACAGCAAACATTATCCTCAATGGTGAAAAACTGAAAGCATTTCCCCTAAAGTCAGGAACAATACAAGGGTACCCACTTTCACCACTGATATTCAGCATAGTTCTGGAAGTTTTGGCCACAGCAATCAGAGCAGAAAAAGAAATAAAAGGAATCCAAATTGGAAAAGAAGAAGTAAAACTCTCACTGTTTGCAGATGACATGATCCTCTACATAGAAAACCCTAAAGAAAATTACTAGAGCTAATGAATGAATATAGTAAAGTTGCAGGATATAAAATCAACACACAGAAATCCCTTGCATTCCTATACACTAATAATGAGAAAATAGGAAAAGAAATTAAGGAAACAATTCCATTCACCATTGCAAAGAAAAGAATAAAATACTTAGGAATGTATCTACCTAAAGAAACTAAAGACCTATATATATAGAAAACTATAAAATACTAGTGAAAGAAATCAAAGAGGACATCAATAGATGGAGAAATATACCATGTTCATGCATTGGAAGAATCAATATAGTGAAAATGGAGAAGACTTGAGAGTCCCTTGGACTGCAAGGACATCCAACCAGTCCATTCTAAAGGAGATCAATCCTGTGTGTTCATTGGAAGGACTGATGCTAAAGCTGAAACTCCAATACTTTGGCCACCTCATGTGAAGAGTTGACTCATTGGAAAAGACTCTGATGCTGGGAGGGATTGGGGGCAGGAGGAGAAGGGGATGACAGAGGATGAGATGGCTGGATGGCCATCACCGACTCAATGGACATGAGTTTGGGTGAACTCCGGGAGTTGGTGATGGACAGGGAGACCTGGCGTGCTGCAATTCATGGGGTCACAAAGAGTCGGACACGACTGAGTGACTGAACTGAACTGAACTAAGTGACTGAGCATGCACACACACATACACAGTATGCTTTATTGAGATATCCCATGGTTTCCTATGGTGGGCATTCTCCTGTGCTATCAGTAATAAAATGACTTTATCAACTGCAGGCGATATTCCTGATGGTTAGATTGGGGTTTCACTGACAATATTACTGTATAGAAACTGATTAATGGAATAAATATCAATAAATGTTAGCTGCTATTATTACTAGCAGTAGAATTAGTGTTCTTAATATACTGTATCTTCTTCTTTCCTCCCTTCTTTCCATGAGAGTAATGCATACACTTCCTTGTAGCTCAGTCGGTAAAGAATCTGCCTGCAGTACAGGAGACCCGGGCTTGAACCCTGGGTTGGGAAGATCCTCTGGAGAAGGAAATGGCAACCCACTCCAGTATCCTTGCCTGGAAAATCTCATGGACACAGGAGCCTGGTGGACTGCAGTGCATAGGGTCGCAGAGTCAGGCATGAATGAGTGACTAACGCTTACTTATTTACTTAAAGTATACACATTGTGTACCATGGCCTGTAGTTACAAGAAAGACAGTTTTTAAGGATGTGATGCTTGATCATTGTAATACAAGTAAGAGAGATATGTTTTACTAGGACAGAAATGGTGAGGAATGAGGGTGTATATCAGGCCTGGAATATGCATATAATGTGTAGGAGGGACCCAGTAAGTCTGCTCTAGATAATTTTAATGGAAAAATTTCAATGGAAAGATTTCATCTGAAATATTAAGAACACTGACTGTAGTGAATGAATTACAAATAACTACATAGGCAAAATGGTAGTGTCTGTTGCCTTTTCTGGAAACAAAGTTAGTTCAAATTAAAATTTTATGATAATTTATGTTTGGAGAATTTTAAGGCAGTTCAAAGTCAATGGCAATTTATCCTACTACATGATCAGTATCATTGATTATGTAATCAGGATATTAGCAAATGCATTCAAAATCTTCTAATATTCATGCAGCCTTAAAGCTACTAAGAGGCATAGTTAAATTACATTGAGAAGAATAGCATGTTCTTAATTGGGCCATTCCAGTGACTATACTAGATGGCATGGTTAGATTTTCAAACAGTTTGCTGAGGTTAAGCAATCCAAAACATGTTGAACACTAAGCCAGCACAACTTTGATGAAGACTAAAATAGAATATAACATATTTATAATAGCACATGTGAGTCAAGGGTAGAGAGCTGATATGATCTGTAAAGCCCCCCAATTTGATTTACATCCTGACTGACCACTTATAAATCCTTTAATATTAAATTTATGGAAAAACGGGACTGGACTCAAACCTACTTGAAGTTTTAACCCTGAGTCTGTTATTTATTCTTCAGTCACTTTTTAAATCTCTTTGTATCTTCTGTGCATGATGATCATGCAGAGTGAGAAAAATAAAGCTGTATTCTAAGGTCTTAATATTGTTCAATTAAAGACTACCTTTCTTTCTCTAAAAATACAAGCATGTGAGATTCTAAGATTAAACATCATTATTGCATTTCATCAATACAAATCCGTATTTCCCCTTGTCTCAGTACCAGAAATATTGAGCTAAATGACTCTCTGATATCTCAGAGGATCCTACATAGGAAAGTCAGTGTATCCTTGCAGGCCCAGAAATCCAGAATCAAGACATCTTGTTACAAACTGTAAAGTCATTTTCATAATATAGTAAGCTTGTCAGTGGCAAGGAATGAACTTCTCTATCACTAGCAGTTAGTTTAGTGCATTGTTCATTGTTGACAGTCTGTGTTTTTTTGAAACACAAAATCACCAGCATTAGGTCTGTTTTGAATCGGTCTACTCTACTCACATTATTACTACCAGATTGGCTTTATTTCTTTTCCTTTTTTTTTTGTTTTTTTTTGGAGGGGGGCTTATTTGCCTGTTTAATTAAAACAGTTAACACAAAAAAAGATTTTGATTTTTTCTGACTGAAGAGTTTGAAAAGGTCTTTTAACACCAAGTAAAATCACCATTTTTTTTCAAGCATAAATTAGCAAGTTTTAGAGACTAGTTCCACTTTAAATTACAGCAATAGTATTTAAGAACAAGAGGGGTCCTTAAAAATGTATCTTCTTCTTTTCAGAAATGAAGAACCAAGTTTCAGAGACATGAAATAGCTTAGTCAGAGTCAAAAAACCAACCTCTTCAATAAATGGTGCTGAGTAAACTGGAAAACTACATGTAAAAGAATGAAATTAGAACACTTCCTATGCACGAAAATAAACTCAAAATGTGTTAAAGAGTTAAATGTAAGGCCAGACACTATAAGAATCATAGAGGAAAACATAGGCATAACACTCATTGACATGAACTGCAATAAGATCCTTTTATTCATTTTTTAAATTGAAGCATTGTTAACTTACAATGTTGTGTTATTTTCAAATATACAGCAAAGTGAACTGACTTTATTCACATACACACACACACACACACATATATATATGTATATATTCTTTTTCAGATTCTTTTCTGTTATAGATTATTACAAGGTATTGAGTATGATTTCTGGCACCATTTAGTAGGTCCTTGTTACTTATTTTATACATAATGGTGTGTATGTGTTAATCTCAATCTCCTAATTTATCCTCTCCACCCCAGCAGTTATCCCATTTGGTAACCATAAGTTTGTGTTTTCTATGTTTATGAATCTATTTCTATTTTATAAATAAGTTCATTTTAAATCACCATGTTAGACCCCGTTTGAATCCTCTGCTCTAATCACCTTATTATTACCAGATTGACTTTCTTGATCTCTCTAAACTTCCAATTTCTAGTTGTTCATATTTTTCCAATATTCTGGGAAAGTTTCCTCTCTCCTTCACTGACTGGTAGCATGAACAGAGTTACAGTTATAGGACTACCTACTACAGTGGGTCCACAAAGGGCCGTCTAGTCAAGGCTATGGTTTTTCCAATGGTCATGTATGGATGTGAGAGTTGGACTGTGAAGAAAGCTGAGCACCGAAGAATTGATGCTTTTGAACTGTGGTGTTGGAGAAGTCTCTTGAGAGTCCCTTGGACTGCAAGGACAACCAACCAGTCCATTCTAAAGGAGATCAGTCCTGGGTGTTCTTTGGAAGGAATGATGCTAAAGCTGAAACTCCAGTACTTTGGCCACTTCATACAAAGAGTTGACTCATTGGAAAAGACTCTGATGCTGGGAGGGATTGAGGGCAGGAGGAGAAGGGGACGACAGAGGATGAGATGGCTGGATGCCATCACCGACTCAATGGACATGAGTTTTCATGAACTCTGGGAGTTGGTGATGGACCGGGAGGCCTGGCGTGCTGCAGTTCATGGGGTCACAAAGAGTTGGACACGACTGAGTGACTGAACTGAACTGAACTGAACTACAGTGGGTCCATGGATTAAAGATGAGTATAAACTCTAGTGAAATCAATCCCAGAGTCATATATTGCAATCCACAGGAGATGTTTGGTGGCTGTTTACAAAGTTTGGGTGGGGGGCGGATCTGTTTGAGGACCCATTTTCTTAGTCGCTGCTTGAAAGGCTACCCACTCCAGCATTCCGGGCTAGAGAATCCCTTGGACTCTATGGGTCGGACACGACTGAGCGACTTCACTCCTTGTTTGAAATGCAAGTAATTTTTCAAAAAGAAACTTTGAAACTTCTTTATAAATGGTCCTCAGCAAAAATGGCAGCTGTGTTCCCTTGTTCCACTCCACAAACTCAAGTTGTCTAGCATTGTTCAGTTTTGAAAGCCAATGACTAACATGAATTTGCTCTCTGTTTCCCCCCCTAGACTGGTTTTTGTTCTTGTGAAATATCTACTTAGTTTTTAATCTCCTGGACTAACAGGTCATTACTCATTTGTTTATGAACCAAATGATTCACATCAGTGTAAGTAAGTCCTATAATATTGTTCTCTCAATTGAATGAGTCTTCAACAAAGCAATAATGAGTAGAATGTGTAACTTCCACTAATCATCTTCATTGTTTCTGGACTGTATCAACAGTGTCAGTTGATTAAGGTTTCTGTAAGGAAAACAGAACTTGCAGCCTTACAACTGCATATAAGCTTACTTTCTTAAGCATCTTGGTGTGTGTGTGTGTGTGTGTGTGTGTGTGTGTGTGTGTGAGTTGCTCAGTTGTGTCTGACTCTGTGGCCCCATGGACTATAGCCAGGCCCACCAGGCTATAGACTAAAGCCCACCAGGCTTCTCTGTCCATGGAATTCTCCAGGCAAGAATACTGGAGTGGGTTACCATTTCCCTCTCCAGGGGATCTACCCAACCCAGGGATTGAACCCTGGTCTCCTGCGTTGCAGGCAGATTTGTTATCATCTGAGCCAACATGAAAGCCCAAACATCTTTGTAGGCATATTTAAATATAACCCTCAAAACTGCTAGTAATTCCAAAAGATTTTATACTTCTAATCTGCTTTGGAAATTATAGCTAGATTGTAGCTATGTTCCACTGTCCTTTTGGAACCCAAGGGGTTGTACTCTGCCCAACAATCTTGGTTTTAAGTAAGACTCCCTGATGAAAAGCAGTAAGCTTTATATTTCCAAATATGATGTTAAATCTACTTTTTAACCCAAGAAATTTAGAAGCTCTCTTAGACCCTTACATTCCTTCATTTCAGAAAAGTGTATTTATTCTATTTTCAAGATCAGTATTGATTTTTGTTATTTAAATTTTAAATTAACCTCATTAAAATAAATAAATTTATATTTTTTTAAAAAAGAATTGCAAAGGAGAATAAAGTAATTTTGTTCACTGTAGTATTTCTACTAGAAAAACTTGCAAACTGGGTCCCCTAATAATGAATTAGATATAAAGCTCTAAATTGTTTTAAAGTTTTAAGAGAATAATGTTACCATATCTATTTCAAATTACCTGATACTCCTGTATGACTTCAGTTATTAGAAATATTGGAATAGAGGCTTCCCTGTGGCTCAGCAGTAAAGAATCCTCCTGCCAGAGACACAGTTCCAATCCCTGGGTCAGGAAAATTTCATTCCTGAGAAGGAAATGGCTGCCTATTCCAGTTTTATTGCTGGAGCATCCCATGGTCAGAGGAGCCAAGAGAGCTATAGTCCATGGGATCACAAAAGAGTCAGGCAGGATTTTTAGCAATTAAGCAACAGCAACCATCAGAACAGTAACAATCAACAAAGCTAGTAGAGGTGATGGAATTTCAGTTGAGCTATTTCAAATCCTAAAAGATGATGCTGTGAAAGTGCTGCACTCAATATGCCAGTAAATTTGGAAAACTCAGCAGTAGCCACGGGACTGGAAAAGGTCAGTTTTCATTCCAATCTCAAAGAAAGGCAATGCCACAGAAGGCTCAAACTACTGCACAATTGCATTCATCTCACACCCTAGTAACCTAATGCTCAAAATTCTTCAAGCCAGGCTCCAGCAATACATGAGGCATGAATTTCCAGATGTTCAAGCTGGTTTTAGGAAAGGCAGAGGAACCAGAGATCAAACTGCCAACATCTGCTGGATCATCGAAAAAGCAAGAGTTCCAGAAAAACATCTACTTCTGCTTTATTGACTATGCCAAAGCCTTTGACTGTGTGAGTTACAATAAACTGTGGAAAAGTTTTCAAGAGATGAGAATACCAGACCACTTGACCAGCCTCTTGAGAAATCTATCTGCAGGTCAGGAAGAACTGGACATGGAACAACAGACTGGTTCCAAACAGGAAAAGGAGTACGTCAAGGCTGTATATTGTCACCCTGCTTATTTAACTTATATGCAGAGTACATCATGAGAAATGCTGGGCTGGAAGAAGCACAGGTTGGAATCAAGATTGCCGGGAGAAATATCAATAACCTCAGATATGCAGATGACACCACCCTTATGGCAGAAAGTGAAGAACTAAAGAGCCTCTTGAAAGTGAAAGAAGAGGAAAAAAATTGGCATAAAGCTCCACATTCAGAAAACAAAGATTACGGCATCTATGGCAAATAGATGGAATAGTGGCAGACTTTATTTTGGGGGACTCCAAAATCACTACAGATGGTGACTCCAGCCATGAAATTAGAAGACGCTTACTCCTTGGAAGAAAAGTTATGACCAGTCTAGGCAGCATATTAAAAAGCAGAGATATTACTTTGCCAACAAAGGTCCATCTAGTCAAGGCTATGGTTTTTCCAGTAGTCATGTATAGATGTGAGAGTTGGACTGTGAAGGAAGCTGAGCACTGAAGAATTGATGCTTTTGAACTGTGGTGTTGGAGAAGACTCTTGAGAATCCCTTGGGCTGCAAGGAGATCCAACCAGTCCATCCTAAAGGAAATCAGTAGTGTCTGTTGCCTTTTCTGGAAACAAAGTTAGTTCAAATTAAAATTTTATGATAATTTATGTTTGGAGAATTTTAAGGCAGTTCAAAGTCAATGGCAATTTATCCTACTACATGATCAGTATCATTGATTATGTAATCAGGATATTAGCAAATGCATTCAAAATCTTCTAATATTCATGCAGCCTTAAAGCTACTAAGAGGCATAGTTAAATTACATTGAGAAGAATAGCATGTTCTTAATTGGGCCATTCCAGTGACTATACTAGATGGCATGGTTAGATTTTCAAACAGTTTGCTGAGGTTAAGCAATCCAAAACATGTTGAACACTAAGCCAGCACAACTTTGATGAAGACTAAAATAGAATATAACATATTTATAATAGCACATGTGAGTCAAGGGTAGAGAGCTGATATGATCTGTAAAGCCCCCCAATTTGATTTACATCCTGACTGACCACTTATAAATCCTTTAATATTAAATTTATGGAAAAACGGGACTGGACTCAAACCTACTTGAAGTTTTAACCCTGAGTCTGTTATTTATTCTTCAGTCACTTTTTAAATCTCTTTGTATCTTCTGTGCATGATGATCATGCAGAGTGAGAAAAATAAAGCTGTATTCTAAGGTCTTAATATTGTTCAATTAAAGACTACCTTTCTTTCTCTAAAAATACAAGCATGTGAGATTCTAAGATTAAACATCATTATTGCATTTCATCAATACAAATCCGTATTTCCCCTTGTCTCAGTACCAGAAATATTGAGCTAAATGACTCTCTGATATCTCAGAGGATCCTACATAGGAAAGTCAGTGTATCCTTGCAGGCCCAGAAATCCAGAATCAAGACATCTTGTTACAAACTGTAAAGTCATTTTCATAATATAGTAAGCTTGTCGGTGGCAAGGAATGAACTTCTCTATCACTAGCAGTTAGTTTAGTGCATTGTTCATTGTTGACAGTCTGTGTTTTTTTGAAACACAAAATCACCAGCATTAGGTCTGTTTTGAATCGGTCTACTCTACTCACATTATTACTACCAGATTGGCTTTATTTCTTTTCCTTTTTTTTTTGTTTTTTTTTGGAGGGGGGCTTATTTGCCTGTTTAATTAAAACAGTTAACACAAAAAAAGATTTTGATTTTTTCTGACTGAAGAATTTGAAAAGGTCTTTTAACACCAAGTAAAATCACCATTTTTTTTCAAGCATAAATTAGCAAGTTTTAGAGACTAGTTCCACTTTAAATTACAGCAATAGTATTTAAGAACAAGAGGGGTCCTTAAAAATGTATCTTCTTCTTTTCAGAAATGAAGAACCAAGTTTCAGAGACATGAAATAGCTTAGTCAGAGTCAAAAAACCAACCTCTTCAATAAATGGTGCTGAGTAAACTGGAAAACTACATGTAAAAGAATGAAATTAGAACACTTCCTATGCACGAAAATAAACTCAAAATGTGTTAAAGAGTTAAATGTAAGGCCAGACACTATAAGAATCATAGAGGAAAACATAGGCATAACACTCATTGACATGAACTGCAATAAGATCCTTTTATTCATTTTTTAAATTGAAGCATTGTTAACTTACAATGTTGTGTTATTTTCAAATATACAGCAAAGTGAACTGACTTTATTCACATACACACACACACACACACATATATATATGTATATATTCTTTTTCAGATTCTTTTCTGTTATAGATTATTACAAGGTATTGAGTATGATTTCTGGCACCATTTAGTAGGTCCTTGTTACTTATTTTATACATAATGGTGTGTATGTGTTAATCTCAATCTCCTAATTTATCCTCTCCACCCCAGCAGTTATCCCATTTGGTAACCATAAGTTTGTGTTTTCTATGTTTATGAATCTATTTCTATTTTATAAATAAGTTCATTTTAAATCACCATGTTAGACCCCGTTTGAATCCTCTGCTCTAATCACCTTATTATTACCAGATTGACTTTCTTGATCTCTCTAAACTTCCAATTTCTAGTTGTTCATATTTTTCCAATATTCTGGGAAAGTTTCCTCTCTCCTTCACTGACTGGTAGCATGAACAGAGTTACAGTTATAGGACTACCTACTACAGTGGGTCCACAAAGGGCCGTCTAGTCAAGGCTATGGTTTTTCCAATGGTCATGTATGGATGTGAGAGTTGGACTGTGAAGAAAGCTGAGCACCGAAGAATTGATGCTTTTGAACTGTGGTGTTGGAGAAGTCTCTTGAGAGTCCCTTGGACTGCAAGGACAACCAACCAGTCCATTCTAAAGGAGATCAGTCCTGGGTGTTCTTTGGAAGGAATGATGCTAAAGCTGAAACTCCAGTACTTTGGCCACTTCATACAAAGAGTTGACTCATTGGAAAAGACTCTGATGCTGGGAGGGATTGAGGGCAGGAGGAGAAGGGGACGACAGAGGATGAGATGGCTGGATGCCATCACCGACTCAATGGACATGAGTTTTCATGAACTCTGGGAGTTGGTGATGGACCGGGAGGCCTGGCGTGCTGCAGTTCATGGGGTCACAAAGAGTTGGACACGACTGAGTGACTGAACTGAACTGAACTGAACTACAGTGGGTCCATGGATTAAAGATGAGTATAAACTCTAGTGAAATCAATCCCAGAGTCATATATTGCAATCCACAGGAGATGTTTGGTGGCTGTTTACAAAGTTTGGGTGGGGGGCGGATCTGTTTGAGGACCCATTTTCTTAGTCGCTGCTTGAAAGGCTACCCACTCCAGCATTCCGGGCTAGAGAATCCCTTGGACTCTATGGGTCGGACACGACTGAGCGACTTCACTCCTTGTTTGAAATGCAAGTAATTTTTCAAAAAGAAACTTTGAAACTTCTTTATAAATGGTCCTCAGCAAAAATGGCAGCTGTGTTCCCTTGTTCCACTCCACAAACTCAAGTTGTCTAGCATTGTTCAGTTTTGAAAGCCAATGACTAACATGAATTTGCTCTCTGTTTCCCCCCCTAGACTGGTTTTTGTTCTTGTGAAATATCTACTTAGTTTTTAATCTCCTGGACTAACAGGTCATTACTCATTTGTTTATGAACCAAATGATTCACATCAGTGTAAGTAAGTCCTATAATATTGTTCTCTCAATTGAATGAGTCTTCAACAAAGCAATAATGAGTAGAATGTGTAACTTCCACTAATCATCTTCATTGTTTCTGGACTGTATCAACAGTGTCAGTTGATTAAGTTTTCTGTAAGGAAAACAGAACTTGCAGCCTTCCAACTGCATATAAGCTTACTTTCTTAAGCATCTTGGTGTGTGTGTGTGTGTGTGTGTGTGTGTGTGTGTGAGTTGCTCAGTTGTGTCTGACTCTGTGGCCCCATGGACTATAGCCAGGCCCACCAGGCTATAGACTAAAGCCCACCAGGCTTCTCTGTCCATGGAATTCTCCAGGCAAGAATACTGGAGTGGGTTACCATTTCCCTCTCCAGGGGATCTACCCAACCCAGGGATTGAACCCTGGTCTCCTGCGTTGCAGGCAGATTTGTTATCATCTGAGCCAACATGAAAGCCCAAACATCTTTGTAGGCATATTTAAATATAACCCTCAAAACTGCTAGTAATTCCAAAAGATTTTATACTTCTAATCTGCTTTGGAAATTATAGCTAGATTGTAGCTATGTTCCACTGTCCTTTTGGAACCCAAGGGGTTGTACTCTGCCCAACAATCTTGGTTTTAAGTAAGACTCCCTGATGAAAAGCAGTAAGCTTTATATTTCCAAATATGATGTTAAATCTACTTTTTAACCCAAGAAATTTAGAAGCTCTCTTAGACCCTTACATTCCTTCATTTCAGAAAAGTGTATTTATTCTATTTTCAAGATCAGTATTGATTTTTGTTATTTAAATTTTAAATTAACCTCATTAAAATAAATAAATTTATATTTTTTTAAAAAAGAATTGCAAAGGAGAATAAAGTAATTTTGTTCACTGTAGTATTTCTACTAGAAAAACTTGCAAACTGGGTCCCCTAATAATGAATTAGATATAAAGCTCTAAATTGTTTTAAAGTTTTAAGAGAATAATGTTACCATATCTATTTCAAATTACCTGATACTCCTGTATGACTTCAGTTATTAGAAATATTGGAATAGAGGCTTCCCTGTGGCTCAGCAGTAAAGAATCCTCCTGCCAGAGACACAGTTCCAATCCCTGGGTCAGGAAAATTTCATTCCTGAGAAGGAAATGGCTGCCTATTCCAGTTTTATTGCTGGAGCATCCCATGGTCAGAGGAGCCAAGAGAGCTATAGTCCATGGGATCACAAAAGAGTCAGGCAGGATTTTTAGCAATTAAGCAACAGCAACCATCAGAACAGTAACAATCAACAAAGCTAGTAGAGGTGATGGAATTTCAGTTGAGCTATTTCAAATCCTAAAAGATGATGCTGTGAAAGTGCTGCACTCAATATGCCAGTAAATTTGGAAAACTCAGCAGTAGCCACGGGACTGGAAAAGGTCAGTTTTCATTCCAATCTCAAAGAAAGGCAATGCCACAGAAGGCTCAAACTACTGCACAATTGCATTCATCTCACACCCTAGTAACCTAATGCTCAAAATTCTTCAAGCCAGGCTCCAGCAATACATGAGGCATGAATTTCCAGATGTTCAAGCTGGTTTTAGGAAAGGCAGAGGAACCAGAGATCAAACTGCCAACATCTGCTGGATCATCGAAAAAGCAAGAGTTCCAGAAAAACATCTACTTCTGCTTTATTGACTATGCCAAAGCCTTTGACTGTGTGAGTTACAATAAACTGTGGAAAAGTTTTCAAGAGATGAGAATACCAGACCACTTGACCAGCCTCTTGAGAAATCTATCTGCAGGTCAGGAAGAACTGGACATGGAACAACAGACTGGTTCCAAACAGGAAAAGGAGTACGTCAAGGCTGTATATTGTCACCCTGCTTATTTAACTTATATGCAGAGTACATCATGAGAAATGCTGGGCTGGAAGAAGCACAGGTTGGAATCAAGATTGCCGGGAGAAATATCAATAACCTCAGATATGCAGATGACACCACCCTTATGGCAGAAAGTGAAGAACTAAAGAGCCTCTTGAAAGTGAAAGAAGAGGAAAAAAATTGGCATAAAGCTCCACATTCAGAAAACAAAGATTACGGCATCTATGGCAAATAGATGGAATAGTGGCAGACTTTATTTTGGGGGACTCCAAAATCACTACAGATGGTGACTCCAGCCATGAAATTAGAAGACGCTTACTCCTTGGAAGAAAAGTTATGACCAGTCTAGGCAGCATATTAAAAAGCAGAGATATTACTTTGCCAACAAAGGTCCATCTAGTCAAGGCTATGGTTTTTCCAGTAGTCATGTATAGATGTGAGAGTTGGACTGTGAAGGAAGCTGAGCACTGAAGAATTGATGCTTTTGAACTGTGGTGTTGGAGAAGACTCTTGAGAATCCCTTGGGCTGCAAGGAGATCCAACCAGTCCATCCTAAAGGAAATCAGTCCTGAATGTTCATTGGAAGGACTGATGTTGAAGCTGAAACTCTAATATTTTGGCCACCTTATGTGAAGAGCTGACTCATTGGCAAAGACCCTGATGCTGGGAAAGATTAAAGGCGAGAGATGAAGGGGACAGGAGGATAAGATGGTTGGGTGGTATCACCAACTCAATGGCCATGAGTTTGAGTAAACTCCAGGAGTTGGTGATGGACAGGGTGGCCTGGCATGCTGCAGTCCATGGGATTGCAAAGAGTTGGACACGACTGAGTGACTGAACTGACCTGAACTGAACAGTCAGAATAGAAGAGTTATTCCATCTTTGAGATGGAAAGGAGGAAAAACCTCCGATTTCTATAATTTGGTCTGGCTGATAGTTACAAAGTTTTATATATTCATCAAGTTTCACCAAATTATATACTTTTCAAAATATACATTTTTGTATATTTTGTAAAACTATTTTTTAAAGAGCAAAGAAAGTAATATTTAAATCAAGTCTTTTCTATACAAATATATAGAAAAGAGAATAATCCTGATACTCAAATATTCCATGTTTGTCTTTAATTTTTAACAAATGAAAAACATTACTTAAAAGGCATTTAGTTCATTGCAATATTAGTACCATTTGATTTTCCACTGGTCAAACTGAAAATCCGTCTGTCAAACAAAAAATGTAGAGATTATTATCTGTATGTATATAAGACACAAGGGGTCACCAACATGGTTAAGACATATCTCTACTATTCTGTAAGCTCAACTATTTTCTAAAAATTAAATATGCACTCTTAGAGGCATCTGATTTGTCTAAGTAAAGCAAGGTTTGTTTTTCTGATTTACTTCACTGTGTACGACAGTCTCTAGGTCCATCCATGTCCCTACAAATAAGCCAATTTTGTTCCCTTGCATGCCTGAGTAATATTTTATTGTATATATGTACCACATCTTATTTACAAAGCAGAAATTGAGACATAGGTGTAGAGAACAAATGTATGGAGACCAAGGTGGGAAGAGGAGGTGGTGAGATGAATTGGGAGATTAGGATAGACATATATATATATCTTACTGATATTATATAGAAAACAGATAATTAATGAGAATCCATTGTATACCACAGGGAACTCTACTCAATGCTCTGTGGTGACCTAAATGGGAAGGAAATCCAGAAAATAGAGGATATATGCATATACAGACACATATAGTTGATTCATTTTGTTGTACAGAAAAAACTACATGACATTGTAAAGCAACTACACTCCGATAAAAATTAAAATAAATGACTCATATCTACAGAATTAGCTTAAAATCATCTACTTATTCCTTGTATGCCTTCAAGTTTAGAAATTCTTTTGAGCAATGAATCCAAAGCCTGACTGGCAATGTTTAGTGTGAGAAATCCGCCTGAGCCCAGGCAGACATAGGAAAAAGAAAGCCTGAGAGGACTGTTCCAAGAACATTAGAATTAGCACTATGTTTTCATGGTTTTAATCCATCATAGCCAAGGAGGAGGCAGTTCTCTGGTGCTTTAACAAATGTTCGATACTCTTTGCTTTGTGTATACAGCACTTCACACCTCTGGTCCCTTTAGAAGAGAATCGGATTAGATCCTAGCATGGGAAGTTTGGAAACCCAGAGAGAAATATTAACGGTTTCCAAATCTTTGGTGCAAGAACAAAAACAAAGCTCAGGCGAAGCCAGGCCCTGAAGGAGTTGGGTAAGTTAATGAATGATGGCCTCCTTCCATCTTCTGATATTCAATTGAGTCACAGCAGATGGGCCAGGGCTCCATGGGAAAAGTGAATAACGCACATCAGACTGTTACATTTCTCACAATCACATTTTCCTCACTTCACCTGTTGTATGTCTTGGGCTGATTAGTTATGCATCTCATCTCATATTGGCGGTCCTGGTTCAGAGATAATCTTTAATTGGTTTTTCCCTCCCATATGTGAGTCTGTTAAACAATTTTGTCTATTCTTTCCCTCATCAGAAAAAGCTTCTACACTGAGTTATTTTGGAAACAATGATGATGATTACAATATTAATTGAGGAGCTAGAGTGGAGTGATTTGTGATACAGGTGGTTTTTTTTTTTTTTTTTTTTTACAAGTGTATTCTAAGTGGTAGGCTAAGTAAAAATGTGCTTGCATGGTCAGCCACATCCGACTCTTGTGATGCTAAGGACTGTAGCCCACCAGGCTCCTCTGTCCATGGGATTTTCCAGGCAAGAATACTGGAGTGGGTTGCCATTCTTCTCCAGGGGATTGTCCCAACCCAGGGATCAAATCCATATCTCCTACATTGGCAGGCGGATTTTTTACCACTGAGCCCCCTGGGAAGATTACAGAAAAGTATATAGATGCTAATATTCATCTTGTGCCTTGGGAATGGAATCTTTTATAAGACATTGTTTAAACAAATAAACAAAAAACTGTCAGCAACAGTTACTATATCAGAGGTAAATCAGGCATTAGATTAAGTCCTTGCTAAAAGGCATATTCACTTGGCTTTTATTTCACATCTCCAAAATTAAACTCCACCATTTTACTCTCTAAAACTCTTCATGTAACTGTAAGATCAGGTAAGCATTTAATCATCAAGGGAAACAGGACTGTGTGTGGAAGGACATTAATGGGGTGTTTAGGTCTGATTTGGATGCTTATTTACAATGGAGATGTAGGTAGGCTGCTGCTGCTAAGTCATTTCAGTTGTGTCTGACTCTTAGCGACCTGGTAGGACCTACCAGGCTCCTGTATCCATGGGAGTTTCCAGGCAAGAGTACTGGAGTGGGTTGCCATTGCCTTCTCCAAGGCAGGCTACTTCACCTTTCTAAATCTCAATTTCTGAATAATACTTCCACCTTCAAGAAATTGATGGCAAGATAAAGCAAAACAATATAGGCAGAGTCTTTTTTGCTACTGTGGTGGGGGAAGCAGGATTTGATTTATAAAATGTTGATGAATCTGAAAGAATGTAATGGAAAGTGAATTGAACAAAATAAAAGTCAAGTCTTACCTGGGCCTTTTCTGTAATATTAAGGTTTACAACTGCATCAATGTGACAGCTTTTTTAATGACATAGAGTCAATTCCTGTTAATAGGTAAATATTTACAATGATCTTGTTGAAACAAGGATGAGAGTTTCACATCCCTACCCATTTGGCTGTCTCTTTTTCTTTACCAGACACTTTAGTCTGACTGTTTAGCTAAGCAATTTCCAAGATCCTTTTCATCTTCAGAATCTTATGAGAAAATAGTAATGCATTCAGTTCAGTTCAGTTCAGTCACTCAGTCATGTCCGACTCTTTGTGACCCCATGAACCGCAGCACGCCAGGCCTCCCTGTCCATCACCAACTCCCTGAGTTTACCCAAACCCATGTCCATCAAGTCGGTGATGCCATCCAACCATCTCATCCTCTGTCGTCCCCTTCTCCTCCTGCCCTTAATCTTTCCCAACATCATGATCTTTTCAATTGAGTCAGCTCGTTGCATCAGGTGGCCAAAGTACTGGAGTTTCAGCTTCAACATCAGTAATGCATTAACATTGACAAAAAATGCTTCTGTAATGTAGAAAACCATTATATTTACCAGAATCCAACCAGGAAAACAGAAATCACTGAAAATACATAAGATAAAGTGCTGGGAATGTGTTATATGGGTGATAGAACTGGTAAGAGGCCAAAAGAAAACTCCAGTATAATCTAGAGATGAAGGTTGAAGGTGAAGTCGCTCAGTCGTGTCCGACTCTTTGCGACCCCGTGGACTGTAACCTACTAGGCTTCTCTGTCCATGGGATTCTCCAGGCAAGAATACTGGAGTGGATTGCCATTTCCTTCTCCAGGGGATCTTCCCGACCCAGGGATCGAACCCAGGTCTCCCGCATTAGAGGTAGACGCTTTAACCTCTGAGCCATCATCTAGAGATGACCAAAAGGAAAAAAGCCTCTGTCTTCCTGGGCAGGATGAACCAAGGGAAAGGAAGGTTTACCAGATCCAAAGGGCTAGAATTATCAAAGCAATTCTGATGCACTACAGACCTAGCCTGAGGCAGAGAAAGAGAAGGGAAATCTCTCGTCTTCTATTCTCCCTGCCTTCCAGTCTCTCCTCAACGTCTCCTGTTGATTAAACCCAGGCAGAAGTCAGCTGACCTGGGAACCTGTAGAGGTCAGCTCCCCTATCATCTAGAGAGCAGCAGAAAAAGAGAGTCAAGACTAGATCTCAAGGCATACAGAGCATGGGCTGGCTAAATCAACTGACTCTTTGGAGGCAGAAAAATTATTCATTATAGACTCCAGTTAAATGAATGAGTTACTTCAAGGTCTTCAAAACTGACTCAAAGTGGTTGCCTCAAGCCCAGTGACTTATTGCCAGCTGGGGGTAAATACGTTATGGATAATGTCACCACATTTACTGGTCTTTGCTATCATTATATTGAGATTCTAGTTTATGCACTCAAAATATTAGACATTCATATTGTATTAAACACCAATATGGTGTTTATCTTCCATTACTGGTTTGTATTTACTGTTATTATTTTACAATACTAGCATTACATAGCAATAGGTTTTAGAATAGTTTGGAGCAAGGTTGATAAGAAGGCAAAAATAATAGCCTGAGATCTCAGATACATCATTTTTATTCATTCTTTTTTGTTCACATCCCCTCCTCATTCACTGCCAAGGAATGAACATTATTATTTACTCTGTTAAGTCTTGCAATTAAAAGTCTAATTTCTTTTAACCTAGTGTTTTTCAATCATATTGAATGACAGATTTCTTTCTTTCTTTCTTTTGTTCAGAAACATCATTTAACCTAACCTGGATCAGCTCTTCCATGGTACACACCTTGTAAATGTAAGTCAAAAACATCTTTAGAAATTTTTTACTTGACATTCTCTTGCTTAAAGTACTTACTTGATAGAAACTCACTCTTTTGTAAGACACTATGTTCCACTTTTCATGACATTTGAAAATTTTTGCAAGTGAAGTGTTTTATCTTTGAATCACTGGCTTTGTCTTCTTGGAGCAAATTAAGGGACTAGTAAATAGAAAATTGCTATGACTAACCTAGACAGCATATTAAAAAGCAGAGACGTTACCAACAAAGGTCTATCTATTCAAAGCTATCGTTTTTCCAGTAGTCATGTATGGATGTGAGAGTTGGACTATAAAGAAAGCTGAGCACCGAAGAACATTCTTCTCCAGGGGATTGTCCCAACCCAGGGATCAAATCCATATCTCCTACATTGGCAGGCGGATTTTTTACCACTGAGCCCCCTGGGAAGATTACAGAAAAGTATATAGATGCTAATATTCATCTTGTGCCTTGGGAATGGAATCTTTTATAAGACATTGTTTAAACAAATAAACAAAAAACTGTCAGCAACAGTTACTATATCAGAGGTAAATCAGGCATTAGATTAAGTCCTTGCTAAAAGGCATATTCACTTGGCTTTTATTTCACATCTCCAAAATTAAACTCCACCATTTTACTCTCTAAAACTCTTCATGTAACTGTAAGATCAGGTAAGCATTTAATCATCAAGGGAAACAGGACTGTGTGTGGAAGGACATTAATGGGGTGTTTAGGTCTGATTTGGATGCTTATTTACAATGGAGATGTAGGTAGGCTGCTGCTGCTAAGTCATTTCAGTTGTGTCTGACTCTTAGCGACCTGGTAGGACCTACCAGGCTCCTGTATCCATGGGAGTTTCCAGGCAAGAGTACTGGAGTGGGTTGCCATTGCCTTCTCCAAGGCAGGCTACTTCACCTTTCTAAATCTCAATTTCTGAATAATACTTCCACCTTCAAGAAATTGATGGCAAGATAAAGCAAAACAATATAGGCAGAGTCTTTTTTGCTACTGTGGTGGGGGAAGCAGGATTTGATTTATAAAATGTTGATGAATCTGAAAGAATGTAATGGAAAGTGAATTGAACAAAATAAAAGTCAAGTCTTACCTGGGCCTTTTCTGTAATATTAAGGTTTACAACTGCATCAATGTGACAGCTTTTTTAATGACATAGAGTCAATTCCTGTTAATAGGTAAATATTTACAATGATCTTGTTGAAACAAGGATGAGAGTTTCACATCCCTACCCATTTGGCTGTCTCTTTTTCTTTACCAGACACTTTAGTCTGACTGTTTAGCTAAGCAATTTCCAAGATCCTTTTCATCTTCAGAATCTTATGAGAAAATAGTAATGCATTCAGTTCAGTTCAGTTCAGTCACTCAGTCATGTCCGACTCTTTGTGACCCCATGAACCGCAGCACGCCAGGCCTCCCTGTCCATCACCAACTCCCTGAGTTTACCCAAACCCATGTCCATCAAGTCGGTGATGCCATCCAACCATCTCATCCTCTGTCGTCCCCTTCTCCTCCTGCCCTTAATCTTTCCCAACATCATGATCTTTTCAATTGAGTCAGCTCGTTGCATCAGGTGGCCAAAGTACTGGAGTTTCAGCTTCAACATCAGTAATGCATTAACATTGACAAAAAATGCTTCTGTAATGTAGAAAACCATTATATTTACCAGAATCCAACCAGGAAAACAGAAATCACTGAAAATACATAAGATAAAGTGCTGGGAATGTGTTATATGGGTGATAGAACTGGTAAGAGGCCAAAAGAAAACTCCAGTATAATCTAGAGATGAAGGTTGAAGGTGAAGTCGCTCAGTCGTGTCCGACTCTTTGCGACCCCGTGGACTGTAACCTACTAGGCTTCTCTGTCCATGGGATTCTCCAGGCAAGAATACTGGAGTGGATTGCCATTTCCTTCTCCAGGGGATCTTCCCGACCCAGGGATCGAACCCAGGTCTCCCGCATTAGAGGTAGACGCTTTAACCTCTGAGCCATCATCTAGAGATGACCAAAAGGAAAAAAGCCTCTGTCTTCCTGGGCAGGATGAACCAAGGGAAAGGAAGGTTTACCAGATCCAAAGGGCTAGAATTATCAAAGCAATTCTGATGCACTACAGACCTAGCCTGAGGCAGAGAAAGAGAAGGGAAATCTCTCGTCTTCTATTCTCCCTGCCTTCCAGTCTCTCCTCAACGTCTCCTGTTGATTAAACCCAGGCAGAAGTCAGCTGACCTGGGAACCTGTAGAGGTCAGCTCCCCTATCATCTAGAGAGCAGCAGAAAAAGAGAGTCAAGACTAGATCTCAAGGCATACAGAGCATGGGCTGGCTAAATCAACTGACTCTTTGGAGGCAGAAAAATTATTCATTATAGACTCCAGTTAAATGAATGAGTTACTTCAAGGTCTTCAAAACTGACTCAAAGTGGTTGCCTCAAGCCCAGTGACTTATTGCCAGCTGGGGGTAAATATGTTATGGATAATGTCACCACATTTACTGGTCTTTGCTATCATTATATTGAGATTCTAGTTTATGCACTCAAAATATTAGACATTCATATTGTATTAAACACCAATATGGTGTTTATCTTCCATTACTGGTTTGTATTTACTGTTATTATTTTACAATACTAGCATTACATAGCAATAGGTTTTAGAATAGTTTGGAGCAAGGTTGATAAGAAGGCAAAAATAATAGCCTGAGATCTCAGATACATCATTTTTATTCATTCTTTTTTGTTCACATCCCCTCCTCATTCACTGCCAAGGAATGAACATTATTATTTACTCTGTTAAGTCTTGCAATTAAAAGTCTAATTTCTTTTAACCTAGTGTTTTTCAATCATATTGAATGACAGATTTCTTTCTTTCTTTCTTTTGTTCAGAAACATCATTTAACCTAACCTGGATCAGCTCTTCCATGGTACACACCTTGTAAATGTAAGTCAAAAACATCTTTAGAAATTTTTTACTTGACATTCTCTTGCTTAAAGTACTTACTTGATAGAAACTCACTCTTTTGTAAGACACTATGTTCCACTTTTCATGACATTTGAAAATTTTTGCAAGTGAAGTGTTTTATCTTTGAATCACTGGCTTTGTCTTCTTGGAGCAAATTAAGGGACTAGTAAATAGAAAATTGCTATGACTAACCTAGACAGCATATTAAAAAGCAGAGACGTTACCAACAAAGGTCTATCTATTCAAAGCTATCGTTTTTCCAGTAGTCATGTATGGATGTGAGAGTTGGACTATAAAGAAAGCTGAGCACCGAAGAACTGATGCTTTCGAATCGTGGTGTTGGAGAAGACTCTTGAGAGTCCTTTGGACTGCAAGGAGATTCAATCAGTCCATCATAAAGGAAATTAGTCCTGAATATTCATTGGAAGGACTGATGCTGAAGCTGAAACTCCAGTACTTTGGCTACCTGATGTGAAGAACTGACTCATTGGAAAGACCCTGATGCTGGGAAAGACTGAAGGCGAGAGGAAAAGGGAATGACAGAGGATGAGATGGTTGGATGGTATCACCGACTCAATGGACATGAGTTTGAGCAGGCTCTGGGAGTTGGTGATGGACAGATAAGCCTGACAAGCTGCAATCCATGGGGTCACAAAGAGTTGGACAACTGAGTGACTGAACTGAACTGAAATAGAATATAACTCTTTTCAAATTTCTCATTAATAAATTCTTTCATGTGCCACATCACTAGTCTCATTCAGATATCACCGCTTCCTCCTTCAAACCCTCAAATACTTTGTGTTTTCTTTATCATTGTGGTCATTTTCATGGAAATGTTAGTTTTAATACCCCTTCTAATATATGATTGTTAGGTGTGCATACCATGTCAGGTGGGTTTTTACTAATAAAAGTAAATTTGAGACATCTTTATATTCTTATTTAAAAAATTTTAATTCTGTGAGGTAAGTTGATGTGAGAAATATATCACAGAGTTGCATATAAGTTTCATCAAACTCTTTGAAGGAAACATAGGCTAGAAAAATTTGGCAATCCTAACGTCTCTTATTTGATGTAAGTTGTCAGAGTTAGATAAAATTCAGAAAACCTGATTCTTAGATTGCTTAAGTAATTAACAGGAAATTTGTGTCTGCCAGGTATGGGCAGTAGGTCAGAGACTCAACTGATATTTCCTGTTCCTCTGCTAGAGATTCTGATGTTTCCCCTTATTTGAGGATAAGTGCTAGAGTGAGCCACTGCTTCTCGTGAGATAGTGTCAAGTCTACTGAGGAGGCTGAAATTTGAAAGTATCACTGTATAGTCTCCTTCTGCCCCACCCCATCATCTGTGATGACATGACACCTGAACTCAGGTGATTTCCATTTTATCCTGTGTGATCATTTCACTTACTGCCAGGTGATTCTCTGGTTCAGACTAGGCAAAAACTGGGAATATTTTTGTATTCTAGAATTAAGATATATGATTCCAGCTGCCAGGCTGAACTCAGAAGCTCAGGAGAAAATCACAAATTTTAAGCTCTGAAAATTAGGACAAAATAGCAGTGTTTAAAAAAAACATGGTGGTTGTGTTGAAGACGGTGCTGATTTTGGCATTTAACGGTATGGCTATAAATTAACTATTATACAGAGTGAAGTAAGCCAGAAAGAAAAACACCAATACAGTATACTGACACATATATATGGAATATAGAAAGATGGCAGTGATGACCCTGTATGTGAGACAGCAAAAGAGACACAAATGTATAGAAAGGACTTTTGGACTCTATGGGAGAGGAAGAGGGTGGGATGATTTGGGAGAATGGCATTGAAACATGTAAACTAACATGTAAGAACGAAGCACAAGCCTATGTTCGATACAGGATACAGGATGCTTGGAGCTGGTGCACAGGGATGAGCCAGAGAGATGATGTGGGGTGGGAGGTGGGAGGGGGATTCGGGATTGGGAGCTAATATACACCCATGGTGGATTCATGTCGATGTATGGCAAAACCAATACGGTATTGTAAAGTAAAATAAAGTAAAAATAAAATTAAAAAAAAATAAATTAAAATTTCTAGTGTATGCCATTCTTGCTTGGAAATATTACCTATATTGTATAGTCCTGAGTGTGTTCTGAAAGGTAGTTAGAGTACAGTTGACCATTACTCTAAAAAGTGAGTGATCATGAAGAAACTAACAAGTTACTCATCTCAGTATTGAACTGTGTATAGATGTGTCTGTGTGTGTGTGCATGATTTGAGACAGATATACATCATATGGAGCATTCTCCAGGACAGATCATCTTTTAAGCAACAAAATACATATTAGCAAATTAAAGAAATCTGAAATCAAACTAAGTATTTTCTCTGAACAAAATAATATAAAACTTGAAATCAGTAACGGAGTTAAAATTGGAAAACTCATAGATATGTAGAAATTAAATAACACACTCTTGGATAAGCAAGGGGTCAAGGAAGACAAAAGAGAAATCAGAAGATATCTTAATAAAAATAAAAAAGGAAACACAACATACCAAAACTCATAGGATGCAACATATGCACTTCTAAGAGAGAAGTTTATACTAATAAAAATCTACATTAAGGGCAAAGAAAGATATCAAGTAAACTATATAATGGTACACCTCAAGGAACTAGAAAAAGACTAAAATAAGCCCAAAGATAGCAAAGGGAAATAAATAACAAAGATCAAAGTGAAAATCAGTGAAATAGGGAACAGAAAACCAGTAGAAAAGACCAGTGAAGCTAGAGTTGATTTTTTTTTGAAGAAACCAAAAATTGACAAATCCTTGGGCTAGAAGAGAAAAGAATTATAAAATAAAATTAATAAATGAAAGAGGCAACATTGCCACTGATACCACAGCAATATAAAGGATCATGAGGGACTTTTATTAAATCCATATGTCAACAAATTGAATATACTAAAAGAAATGGTTAAGTTCTTAGAAACATTAAATCGACCAAGACTAAATTTTGAAGAAATAGAAAATCTAACAGATTAATAAGAGTAAGGATATTGAATTAATAATGAAAAGCCTCCCAACAAAGAAAAGCCCATTATCAGATAGCTTATTGGTAAAGTTTGCCAAACATTTAAAGAAGAATTAATACCATTCTTCTCAAACTATTCCAAAAAATTGAAGAGGAAAGAGCAGTGCCAAACTCATTCACAAGACCAACTATAAATTCATAACAGAGTCAGGCAAGGACACCACAAGAAAAGAAAATTATAGGCCAATATCATTGATGAGCACCAATATTCTCAACAAAATACTAGTAAAATGAATTCAATGGCATGTTAAAAGGATTGTGCATTGTAATCAAGTAGGATTTATCCTTGGGGTAAATGATTCAACACACACAAATCAATAAATTAGATACAGTACATTAACACAATGAAGAATATAATTCACATGATAATTTTAATAAATGCAGAAAAGAATTTGATAAAATTCAACATCATGTTGTGATTAAAAAATTCTCAAGAAAAGAGATATATAAGAAATGTACCCCAAAATAATAGAGACCTTTATATGATAAACCAACAGCTAATATCATACTCAGTGGTGAAATATTAAATGTTTTTCCTCTAAGATCAGGAACAAGATAGGGTGCCTATTGTCACCAGTATGAAAAGTTCTTAGCCAGAGCAATTAGAAAAGAAACACATACAAAGTAGAAAGGAAGAAAGAAGTGAAATTATCTTTATTTACAGATGACCTGATCTCTCACATATGAAACCCTGAAAACACCACCCAAATGTTGTTAGAACTACATGAAAAAGACACTAAGAAAACTGACACGATAGCATCAAACATTAAAATATTTAGGAATATTTTTAACCAAGGTGGTGAAATATCTGTACACTGAAATCTCTAATATATTGATAAACTGAGGAAGACACAAGTAAAAGGAAAGATATCCTATATCCATAACTTAGAAGAATCAATATTGTTAAAATGCCCATAGTACTCAAACCCTCTATAGGTTCAAGGCAATCTTTAACAAAATTCCAATGCCATTTTGAAATGGAAATTAAAAAACAGAAATTAGAAAACAATCATAATATTCATATGGAACCACAGGAGTCCCCTGTTTAACAATCTTGAGCAAAAAGAACGAAGCTGGAGGAATCACACTTCCTGATTTCAAACTATATTACGAAGCGTGAGTAAGCAAGGGCAGTACAGTGCTGGCAAGAAAATAGACAAACAGGCCAGTGGAATAGAATCAAGAGCCTAGAAATAAACACATGCATACAGAGTCTACTAATCTCAACAAGGGTGCCAAGAATACAGAAAGGGAAAGGGTATTTTTTTCTTTAAATAATGTTGGGAAAGCTGAATATCCACATGTAGAATACACAAAATTTCACTCAAAATGGATTAAAGACTTAAACTTAAGACCTGAAATGATAAAACTTCTACAGGAAACTTCAGGGGAAAAGCTCCTTGACCTTGGTCTTGCCAATGATTTTGGATACAACACCAAAAACAAAATTTTTGGATACTACAGGCAACAGATGCAAAAATAGAGGAGATTATAGGAACTGAAAGAATCTTCTGCACAGCAAAAGTAATAGTTGCAATGAAAAGATAGCCTATGGAATGAAAGAAAACTTTGCAAGCCTTATATCTGATAAAATATTAATATTCAAAATACAGTAACAAGAAATAAAAACAACTAATTCTATTAAAAAATATGCAAAGGACCTCAGTAGACATTCTTCCAAAGAAGACATGCAAATGGCCAACAGGTATATGAAAAGTGCTCAGTCCGTTTAATCATCAGGGAAACGTACATTGAAACTACAATGAGGTATCACCGCACACCTATTAAAAAAGCAAATGTTAGCTAGGATGTAAGTAAAAGATTAGTTTGGTAAACTGTTGGTGGGAGTGCAAATTGGTACAACTATTATGAAAACAATATGAACATGCCTGGAAAAATTAAATATAAAACTACCATTGGATCTAACAACTCTAGTCCTCATATTTATCTAAAGGAATTGACATCAGGATCTCAGAAAAATGCCTACACCCCCTGGGCAGTGCAGCATTATTCACAATAGCTAAGATATGGAAACAATCTAAATGTCCCTGGATAGATGAGTGAATAAAGAAAATATGGTATATACATACAATTCAGTATTATTCAACCTTTAGAAAAGAAGAAAATGTTGCTATTCGTGGCAACATGTATTAACCTAGAGGACATTATGCTTAGTGAAATAAGCTGGACACAGAAGATAGTTACAGAATGAGGTCACTTATTTGTGGAATCTAACATAGTCAATTTACAGGAGCAGAGAATAGGATGGTGATTGACAAGGGCCAAGGAGAGGGATACATGGGGAAGTGATAGTCAAAGGTACAAAGTTTCAGTTTTATAAGAGGAATAAGTGCTGGAATTCTATTATACCACCTATAGCTAACAATATATGTTGTGTACTAAAATCTGATAAGAGGTTCAGTTCAGTTTAGTCTCTCAGTTGCAACCTCATGGACTGCAGCATGTCAGGCTTCCCTGTCCATCAACAACTCCCGGAGCTTGCTCAAACTCATGTCCATCAAGTTGGTGCTGGCATCCAACCATCTCATCCTGTTATCCCCTTCTCCTCCCACCTTCAATCTTTCCCAGCATCAGGGTCTTTTCCAATGAGTCAGTTCTTCACATCAGGTGGTCAGCATATTGGAGCTTCAGCTTCAGAACTGGTCTTTCCAATGAATACTCAAGACTGATCTCCTTTAGAATGGACTGGTTTGATCTCATTGCTATCCAAAGGACTCTTGGGAGTCTTCTCCAACACCACAGTTCAAAATCATCATCAATTCTTTGGCTCTCGGCTTTCTTTATGGTCCAACACTCACATCCATACATGACCACTGGAAAAACCATAGCTTTGAATATACAAACCTTTTTCAATAAAGTAATGTCTCTGGTTTTTAATATGCCGTCTTGGTTTGTCATAGTTTTTCTTCCAAGGAGCAAGCATCTTTTAATTTCATGGGTGCAGTCACCATCTGCAGTGATTTTGATGCCCAAGAAAATAAAATCTGTCATTTTTTTCATTGTTTCTCCATCTATTTGCCATGAAGTGATGGGACCAGATGCTATGATCTTAATTTTTTGAATGTTGAGTTTTAAGCTAGCTTTTTCACTCTCCTCTTTCACTTTCATCAGGAGGCTCTTTAGTTCCTCTTCACTTTGTCATCTGCATATCTGAGTTTTATTGATATTTCTCCTGGTAGTCTTGATTACAGCTTGTGCTTCATCCAGTATGCCATTTTGCATGCTGCACTCTACAATAAGTTAAATAAGCAGGGTGACAAAAATAGCCTTGATGTACTCCTTTCCCAATTTGGAACCATGTCCCGTTCTATCTGTTGCTTCTTGACCTGTGTGCACATTTCTCGGGAGGGGGGAAAGGTGGTCTGGTATTCCCATCTCTTTATGTATTTTCCACAGTTTGTTGTGATCCAGACAGTCAAAGGCAAGCAGAAGTAGATGTTTTTCTGGAACTCTCTTGCTTTTTCAATGATCCAATGGATGTTGGCAATTTGGTCTCTGGTTCCTCTGCCTTTTCTAAATCCAGTTTGAACATCTGGAATTTCTTGGTTCATGTACTGTTGAAGCCTAGCTTGGAGAATTTTGAGCATTATTTTATGAGCATGTGAGATAAGAGGTAAAGTTTTATTTTAGGTATTCCTATTACTACTATGAAATGAGGCAGGTGGGAACTTTGGGTAATAGCAAATATTTCTATGACCTTGATGGTGGTGATGGTATCATAGATGTATATCTATCCATGAACTCATGGATTAGTAAATATCAAATATGTAAATTTCTTTATATGCCAATCATATCTCAAGAAATTGGCTTAAATTTTTTTTAAAACAAGAACTTAGGAAAGGTTTGGTTGGTTTTTTGTTTTTTGTTTTGTTTCATTTTCTTGCCTAGGCTTCTATAACCCAGTCATGGCTAACCTATTACAGATTGAGGCAGAACAGTAATTTAGTTCCTTATCTGGAAAAGCATTACCATTTTTAAAAAAAATTCATATTTTTATAGGGCTTTGTATAAAATTAAATGAAGCCCTCCATGTAGTCCTGTAATGTGGTTATTAGCAACTTACTTTCGACTATTATCTTCATCTACCAAACGCTAGTAAAATAATGCTCAAAATTCTCCAAGCCAGGCTTCAGCAATACATGAACCGTGAACTTCCAGATGTTCAAGCTGGTTTTAGAAAAGGCAGAGGAAGCAGTGATCAAATTGCCAACATCCGCTGGATCATGGAAAAAGGAAGAGAGTTCCAGAAAAACATCTATTTCTGCTTTATTGACTGTGCCAAAGCCTTTGACTGTGTGGATTACAATAAACTGAAGAAAATACTGAAAGATATGGGAATACCAGACCACCTGACCTGCCTCTTAAGAAATCTGTATGCAGGTCAGGAAGCAACAGTTAGAACTGGACATGGAACAACAGACTGGTTCCAAATAGGTAAAGGAGTAAGTCAAGGCTGTATATTGTCACCCTGCTTATTTAACTTATGTGCAGAGTACATCATGCGAAACACTGGGCTGGAAGAAGCACAAGCTGGAATCAAGATTGCCGGGAAGTGAGAGTTGGACTGTGAAGAAAGCTGAGCACTGAAGGATTGATGCTTTTGTACTGTGGTGTTGGAGAAGACTCCTGAGAGTCCCTTGGACTGCAAGGAGATCTAACCAGTTCATTCTGAAGGAGATCAGTCCTGCGTGTTCATTGGAAGGACTGATGCTAAAGCTGAAACTCCAATACTTTGGCCACCTCGTGCGAAGAGTTGACTCATTGGAAAAGACTCTGATGCTGGGAGGGTTGGGGGCAGGAGGAGAAGGGGACGACAGAGGATGAGATGGCTGGATGGCATCACTGACTCGATGGACGTGAGTCTCAGTGAACTCCAGGAGTTGGTGATGGACAGGGAGGCCTGGCGTGCTGCAATTCATGGGGTTGCAAAGAGTCAGACATGACTGAGTGACTGAACTAAACTGAACTGAACCAAACTCAAACCTGGGAAAAGGAGACTTTGGTTCATCTATGACAGTCAAACTTTTTTTTTTTTAAGTTGAGGAAACCAAGGCTCAGAAAGATTAACTGATGTTGACATGCTCTAACTAAGTAACTTTGAATGGAGACAACTCAGAAACACAGCTAGAATCACTAACCACAGTGCTAGTTAAGCCATATGTGTGTCATCCAGCTGATAGATTTTGCTGTTTACTTATGATTCTGCAAAGAAGAGGTATACCTTGCAAAGTGGAAATAAATAACTATGATGACTAGAATTTCTGCATATTTGTTCTCTGGTACTACTTTGGGCAAATAGCCCCTGCTAAGAACATTACTTGTTGACAGATTAGTGGGTTCTAAAATATCCTTTACAAAAGGGTGAGTGGCCATGATTCATGGTTTGCCAGTGCTTAGAGAGCATAAATTGAATAAGTTTAGAACCTTGTATAATTAGGCTTACATTATTATTACTTTATAGAAGATATGTTGGAAAACAGCTCTCCTCAGTTTGCCCACAATTTTCCCGGGTTGGCATTAAAAGGCCGACATCCTTCAGTCTCCGGTAAACCAGGACAGATGGTTAGTCAACATAATCTAGAATGGGATATTTGGGTCATAACTGCGAAATCTCATTAGAAGGAAGTCTAAGTTTTCTCATTAGTATTTCAATACTCACCTATCTTTATTCTTAATTAAATGTATAGGTATGTAGCCTTGATCACTTTATAATTGCATGCCATTCTCTGCCAAATAAAGGCTGATTCTGTTAGTTCCTTTAGGATTTGATTGTTATCGTTCTTCTTTATTGCCTTAGTATACTTGGAATATCAATTTGAAATTAAAGGTTACTCTTCTTCTGGATGACTTCACAAGGGCAAAGTCTTTCCCAAGGCCTCTTGGGAAGTTGCGACAGGCATGGAGAGTTTTATAAATGTAATTCTTTGTTATTCAGAAGCCAGAAGTGTAACTGTTTTGATAATATGATCTTGCAAACAGGTCAAGTGACTGAACATTGAAAAAGGGATTTCATTCTTAACTTTTCGATCAACTTGCACCTCTACCTTCCTTTGAATAAAGAAGTTAATTTGTGTGGGGATAATCAGGTCTGTTCTTATATGAAGAAAAAACTGCTCATTAGTCACTGTTACTACTCGCTGTATTTCTTAAACAACACTTTTCACATATGTAATTAAAATTAATTGTTTGTTAACACAGGCCTACTGATTTACTCTCAATTCCCTGAAGAAAGAACAAGCCTGTCTTGTTGACCAGTGTATTTGTAGTATTTATGCAGCCAGCAAATAAGTACATAGTACATATTGATTCAATGGATATTTTGATGGAAGATAGAAGGATGAATGCATGAATGGATGGATATGTGCATGCTTGAATGGATGGGTGAAACTTACAGCTAAAGCTAGCGCAGTGCAATTATAAAAAATGCTATACTTCTGGCAGGCCCTGTTGATTTATATAGTCCTTCACTTTTATAAAATATGGATATAAAAGGACCTAGTGACTATTTTCCTTCTTTTCCTCTGGATGGAAGCAGACATGTGGAAGTGCTACTGTAGCCATGAATGGAAGGACAGGAAAGAGATCAGAAAACGAACAACTTCTTTGTATCGTAAGCTCCCTAATTCTGCTCCTCCTTCAAACTAAGAAGCTTGGAGTTGAGCATCTTATGGATCAACTGAAATCACTTTTCTACAGACAAGGAAAAGGAGGAACGGATGTGTTAATTTACTTGCCAAAGGTTACACAATACATTATTAAGAGGGTCAACAATAAAAGCCAGATCTGCTGTGCCTAGCTCCTGAATACTTTAGGCTGTCTGCTTAAGTGTAGTCCAATTCTTCAATGCTTCTTCATGGAACCAGATTCCAAGAATCAGTCTCTGGTCTGCTTGATCCAGGTTAACAAAACTAACCAGCCTTTATTCTTTGGCAGGGCCTGTTGCTAAACCAGATTCCTCATCTTCAGCCTCTTCTAATCAAAGTAAATCTTATTCTCCATGCCCTGTGGGAATTATCAGGGAAATGTCTTGCAAACCATTTGACATTTGAGAAAAATAATAGCACACTGAGGAAAACTTTCAAGGTGAACAGCAAGTTAGCATTCCTTCCCATGAGTATCACACTCAAAAAGATTTCACATTTGCTTTCAAAGTTATGCAGCTTATCCATACTTCACGCAGTTAGAATTCTGGATTTATATGGAAGGCTTCTTTTTTCTATATTCTTTATAAATTGTGAATGCTGTTCCTGAGTTGAAGGTTATCCGCAGTAATAGAAATGCAGTCAGGTGGAAACTGTCTACAGCAGAACTATTACTGGGTCCACGGCATGATATCTCTACATACAATATGCTTTGGGCATAAATGAGGGGAGGAAAAAATGGCCCTGAAATAGGATTTCCCCTCTAACTAAGCCCATTCTAAGTAAGGAAGAAATTACTTTATTGGATAAATGGCACTAGCTTCTATTCAGTATTCATTTAAAAGAAATGCTTCTGATAGCTTTATTCTGCACATTTTCAACAAATAACAATCCAAAGAATTGGAACTTGCCATATTCACTTTTATGCAGCTCACTAAATGACCAGTAAGAGAAATAGCGCTTCTCCTTCTTCATGGTTAGTTTACTCCAAAATGGAGCAATTAACAAATGTATGAGCTAAAATTTAAATCCTTTCCTCCCAACATTTTACCTCCATGCCAAATGCAAAAATGCAAACACTTTGGCAATGCATTATATTTAAGAAAATGCTAGATATTTATTCTAAAAGCTAATTTGATCGATACGTCCAAACAGGTGGCTTATATGGCTCAGTAAGAGCTATTATTAGTTACTTTGCTAGAAAGTATTTTCTTATTTCCTCTAAAAGTTGGGCAAACTGAATGCTTGAACTTCACTTAGACTCAGTACAGTATGAGAAAATGTTCTTGTTGGCTACTTGACAGGGTAAATAAAATAAGAAACTACTGGGAGAAGAGAATATATTGCTCCCTAAAGGTGCAAATGTTTCTTCGAGCTGAAAATTACACATTTATGAGAAAAGCCAAGTGCCTCCCAATGGAGAGTTGGGTGTCTCAAATCAGCTGAAGTTTAAATGAAATACATATATTGAATAGATAACTAAATTCCACAAATGGAACTGAAGGGGATGCATTTTCCCAAGTCAAAACATTTCACAGGTTTAAATAATCAGGACGAAGCATCATTTCTTGGAATTAATTTATTTAAAAAATAAATTGGTTAAAAAATCAACAATATTTTCATGTAAATTAAATGTTTCTATTTTCTCCTTTTCCAATTTTTTTCTGCCTCTTTTCCTGTCCAGAGATTTTCTAAGAGACTTTGATTTAATTATGCATCAAAGGGTTTTCTATCTGTTTTCACCCATGTTTGATATACCCCAGTTGCCCTTGTACCAGTCTTCCCTTTTGCTGATATCAAATCATCTAGCTCTCCTCTATTTCTTATTGTTGATCCCCAAATGGTATACATTTAATACATCAACATTTTTGTAAAAATACAAACAAGCAAAATGATAACGGTCTAGCGTTGTCATAAACAAGACTGAATGCACTATATACTCCCCTAGAATGTCTCTGCAACAAGAGATTGTCCCATGCTGATGGTAGCACTGATGCTGTGGTGTTGGACATTCTATCTTTAAACTTGATTGCCTCTTGAAGTTAGTTATTAATACTTTCTTTGCTGCCTATACAGTCTCAGCCAGGCTATACATTCATTCATCTGTTATTTTTGTGCTGATATAAAACTAGCATCCAGAGGTGTTTTTTTTTTTTTTTAACTCTGGTGCCAATGGACAACTCCATCTAAGTTCACTGATGCTTTGTTTATCATATACAGAACAGCTCAGGACATATTATGACTGTGCTCTGTGGCCGGCTCCTACTGTGCTCTGACAGAGCCTTAACCCAGAGAAGGGGACACAATTTCCTCTCTCTAAAGGCATGGTCACGTGACCAAGTTGTGTGCCTGTGGGACGGCATCTGTCCAGGGGAGGCAGCGGGGCATCTTTTCCAAATTTGCACATTGATGCTCTACAAACTAATAGGGTCTTTGAATGAATTTCTTTTCTTCACTCTCTTGTTTTCCTAAAATTTGCATATCTGTTAACATCAATTCAAATTTGGAGACTTTAATCACTCCCTTACCTCTACTCCTCACTTCTCTCCCAATTTACTTAGCTTCTAGGTTCTGTTAAAATGCACCTTATACACATTTTTTTGCTATTCTTCATTTATTCCTGTGAAGGAAATGGGACACAGTAGTGTTAGAGCCAAACATTGAACATTAATAGATATGAATAAGCCATTTCTCTTCAAGAGCTCAGCAACTACCCCTTGGTCCCCTTCTTCCAGACTGATCCTTCTTTAACTCCCATGGTATCAGAGGGTTCATTCTAAAAAAGTTTATCATGTCGTATCTCTGTTTATAGTTTCTGGTAAACTGAATAATAGCTTCTGGAAAATATTCATGTCTTAATTTGCCAAATCTTTAATAAGATTAAAGGAGTTTCGCAGATATGATTAAGTTAAGGATGCTGATGGGGAGATTATCCTAGATTTTCCAGGTGGGCCTAGGTTAATCACAGGAATCCTTCTAACAGTGAGGCAGGAGGATCAGCGTTAGTTGGAGAGATGATGGTGGAAGAAAAAGGTAGGGGCGATGTGAGGAAAGAGCCATGGATCCAGGAATGCTGGCAGCCTTTAGAGTACAAAGAAGAAGGCAAAGAGAATGGATCCCCTCTCAGAGGCTGCAGAAGGAACCAGCCGAGCCGACACTAGACTTCAGGCTAGGGAGACTGATTTCAGACTTTGGACCTCCAGAAATGTTAGATGATAAATTCGTGTAATTTAAAGGACTGAATTTGTGGTAATTTTTTATAGCGATATTAGAACACGAATGCATCATCTTTCGATTCCTCTTTGTAATTTTCTGAACACGTTTCAAACTTCATAATTTAGCACAGAAGTCCTTCCATGATGCAGCACCGCACAGTTCTCTGACCTTATTTGTAGCCACTCATCAAAGGTGCTTTTTTCTACTAGCTCTAAATTACTCTTCATCTCTGGAAGTTCCAGTTAATAGGCCACTTCAAACTGCTTCCGAGTATAGGAATTAGGAATACCTTTCCTTTTTTGTTTCCCACTAAAGCCTACTTGTTATTTCCTTCAGGAAAACTTTTCTGTTACTGTAATCCACTTGGAAAATGCACAAATGAAAGAGAAACAAGTGAATAAAAAATTCAGTAAGCAGAACACTTAGTTCACCTATTTCCCACAGTCTTAAGTTTCAGTTTTTGTCACCATCTCTATGTATAGGATGAGAGCTTAGATCTCAGCCTCCATAAATTTTTTTTCATACTTAAATGCTTCTCTTCCAGGGACTAATTTCCCATTTGGATGGATTATTTTTGAAGAGGTCATAAATGTGCAATACACAGAACATCATTGGAGAGGAACATTCCTTAGTTCTCTAGCGAGGTCATTTTTGTTTTAATGACCAGTGTTAACTTTCTGCACCTGTGACCATGACTGAGCATTGGCATTAGATGTCTGACTTAACAAGAGTGCTGACCAGAGTTACTGTAGCCAGAGCAAAGTCCCCATTGAAAGAAATACCTGTACTCTGCACAATATATACAGCATTGTAATGTATTCTTTGGAGACCTGCCATGGGATGCTACATGTGAACAACCCTTAAATGAAACAAAATTCCCCCAAAGACAGCACATCTAACAAGAGGGAACTTCCATCTACAATCAATAATACATCTAAATAGTAAGCCTGGTAACCACTAAAAGTAATCCTTGAATATTTAATAGGATCTAATTAAAATTAATAGGAAAAACAGTATGGTGAAATTTAATAAGTACATTTCTGTCTCCCTTAATGAGAGCACATGCCCAATTCTTAAAATAGTTTTAATGCCCATATCCATTATGCCCACATTTGTTTTCTTTACTAGCTTTCTTTCTCAAACAGTATGATTAATTTTTAGTCAATAAACAATTCACATGATGTTTTAAATAGCTACAACTTGCTCAAATCTATGCTATGTGTTTTCATCTTCATTCTCTCACTCTCTAGCCTTGTCCTCAACATGCACACAAATTACAAGTGTAGGTGCCATTTTCTACAATATACGCTAAGGAAATAGAGCTCAAAATGCACAATGAAGGAGCACAGAGAAGAGTCGTCTTAGCTGTACATCCCTTTCTCCTACCTCCAGGTTTAAGTTCCTGTTGGGCTACCCAGCTGGCACTAGTGGAAAAGAACGTGCCTGCCAGTGCTGGAGATGTAACAGACACAGGTTCCATCCCTGGGTCAGGAAGATACTCTGGAGGAGGAAATAGCAACCTACTCCAGTGTCTTGCCTAGAGTATTCCATGGACAGAGGAGCCTGGCGGTCTACAGTCCATGGGGTCTCAAAGAGTTGGGCACGACCAAAGCGACTTAGCATACACACCAGCACACACTCAGGCCTCTGCTCCACTCTACCTCCCTTAAAAACATCACCACTAGAATTAACTTTTATTAGTTCACTCAGAAACGTTCTTTTTTGGAAGACTAGTGGAAGGATGTGTGTATCCTGAATCCCATCCTCCTCTTATATTGACTTTGACTTTAACATGCTTTCCCTAGTGGCTCAGCTGGTAAGTAATCCACCTACAATGCTGGAGACCTGGGTTCGACCCCTGGGTTGGGAAGATCCCCTGGAGAAGGGAATGGCAACCAACTCCAGTATTCTGGCCTGGGGAATTCCATGGGCTGTATAGTCCATGGGGTTACAAAGAGTTGGACATGACTGAATGACTTTCTATTTAACACGAGTCACATCTTCTCCACATCAGAGATGTGCCCAATTATTGCATCTGAATGAAGTAATAGTTCACGGAGCAGAAAATTTTAAGTGATCAGTAAATCAATATTGGCTACTATCATTCAGAATTGTTTTCACTTGGGCACATGATGTTTTCCTAACAAGAGATAAAAAATCATGTATAGTAGCAACTTCCTATGTCAGACATCATGATTCCCTGGTAGCTCAGACAGTAAAGAATCCGTCTGCAGTTTTGGAGACCTGGGTTCGATCCCTGGGTTGGGAAGATCCCCTTGAGAAGGGAATGGCAGCCCACTCTCATATTCTTGCCTAGAGAATCTTATGGACAGAGAAGCTTGGTGGGCTGCAGTCCATGGGGTCACCAAGAGTTGGACACGACTGAGCAACTAAACACACGTCACAGCACATGTCAGACATCATAGGTTCTCCCAACCTAAGGTAGTCATCATGGGTGGTAGTTGATATAGTATCTTCAGAAGCATTGGACATTATTTATTTTGAATCTCTTCTTTCTTTAACTGCTTAATTATCTTGGTTTAGTTATGTTGTTTGGTTAAGCTCCATTATTATCTATTTTATTAATAAAATGGAGTAGCAGGACTTCCCTGGTTGTCCAGTGGTTATGACTCCATGCTCCCAATGCAGAGGGCCCAGGTTCAATCCCTGACTAGAGAACAGGATCCCACATGCCACAGCTAAGACCTGATACAGTCAAATGAAAATAAATAAATAAAATGAGAGTAGCAGTCTTCCTCTGCTAGATACATAGAAAGCAACATCTCCATCCTGCAGACGTAGACATTTATGCTCTACATACAGTGTTCATATGCAAGGTCATTTATACCTTAACTTTTCCACAATCATTTTATCTTGGAAACCTAGTTTTAGGCACTGGTAATTATCTGTTTTCAGAATGAACACATTTTGGTATGTTGTTATTGGTGTTTGATGGCAAAGGAGAAGTGGGGGTGTTTTGGGGGCATGAACAGGGAAATAGAGATAAAGCATCTAAAGTTGCTTAAAACAAACCCGCATGAGATGTGAAGGGGAGAAGGCCTAAAAGTATGCACAAGAGACTGTGTATTTGAGAGAGTGTGCTCACTATCTGAAATCACTGAATCAGTTCAAACTTCATCTCTACATTTTAATAGCTGTTCAGATTCTGATGAGTTATTTATTTAATGCATGTTTTCTTCTGTTATATGAGGAATTTAATTCCTATTTCATCTTTTTTTTCCTTTTAAAAAGTTTTATTGAAGTATAGTTGCTTTACAATGTTTTGTTAGTTTCTACTGTACAAGTGACTCAGTTATATGTATACATACAGTCTCCTCTTCTTTGAATTTCTTTCCCACTTAGATACCTACAGAGCATTGAGTAGAGTTCCTTGTGCTATATTAGTTATATATTTCATACATAGTATCAATGGTGTATATGTGTCAACCCCAGTCTCCCAATTTATCCCATCCTCCTTGTTTATCTTTGAATTGCTGAGTTTACATGAGATAAAGTATTATTTCTATCAAGCAGAAAGTAACAGGAAAAAATAACAATGGTGATAGTTATGCATAATTAAGATAAGTTATGCTCATCTGCTAATGATGACTTTGGGGAACGTATAAAAAGATGCTTAGTTTTACTTGTCATTTTCTGTTTTGTTTTCCTCTCACAGGTAGATATTGCTATTTGTTTTCTCTTATTGTTTCATGAATCTGTATCCTTTCTGAATTATCAATCTTTTAGGACAGAAGTTGTCTTGATTCTGATCTCAATCCTGAATATTTGGCAGGATGTAGAGTTCTGGGTTTACAATTAACCCACATCACTTAAAGGTGTCAATCCATTATCTTCTCATCTCTTTTCCTTCTTTTAAGGAATCTGTTTCAGTCTTAAAATTATTTATATGCAATCTACCTTTTTGCTTTATTTAAGACCTCACTTTGCTCTTGTTCTTCTGGCTACAACTATGAATTTAGGTAGAGATTAATTTTATTTCTCTTGTTTGGAACTTGATGTAATTCTTCCATCTAAGGATTCCATATTTTGTTCATTTTGGAAAATTCTTGGCCATTATTTATGTTCCAGGAATTGCTGCTTTTAAAAAGTGCCTCAAGATGTAAGGAAATGGCAACCCACTCTAGTACTTTTGCCTGGAAAATTCCATGGATGGAGGAGCCTGATAGGCTATAGTCCATGGGGTCACAAATAGTCCGACACAACTGAGCAACTTCACTTCATGATGTAACAGCTCTAAATCACAAACATTTAAAGGTATCTCATGATTTTGTGCTTCCTGATTCTTACAGGACTCAGCAGAGTGATGTTTTTGCTCCACGTGGCATAGAGAGATCACTCAGTGATATTTACCTGGTGAAGAGTCTGATCTAGAGGGTACAAACAGGCCAGGGCTTGGTAGAGATGATTTGAAGACTGGTTTCTGCCAGGCCACTCACCCTTTTCATGTCATCTCAAAATCACTCCATATAGTCTGTTCCGCACAGTACTTAGACTTCTTATATGGAAGCTCAGGGCTCCCAGCCAGCAAGCAGAAGTGGACAGTCATCGAAAGGCTGAGTACGGAACTGGCTTCACTGTACTCCATTGCTCAAAGCAGTCACCGGCTAATCTATATTAAGCAGAAAGATAAGTGAACTCCATCCTGTAATGGGAGGAATGTGGACATTTTCAACTCTACTGCAATTACTTTGCAATATTACTTCTTTCCTTTTTTCTCCTTCTGGGTTTCTTTTTATATGTATGTATTTGGGATCTAACTCTTGATGACTGTAAAGCTCTTTCAAATATTCTGTCCTTAATCTCTGCGGAATTCTGGATGAAGTCTTCCTAAGGATCTCACATTCATGTAATCTATGTAATTCATGTAATCCTTCAGCTATGTTGCATATGCTAATAAACTTGTGTTCAGTTTTTTATATGATACAGGGATATACATTTCTTAAAGTTCTATTTTGTTCTTTAAAAATGTGGCTTTAAAAAATAATAATGCTGCCTTTGTTCTCATGACTAAAGGCATGTTTTAAGGCTAATTTGACCTGAAACCTCAAGCATTTATGGTACTCAGAGTAGCCACTCACTCCTGACTCCCCTGTCTCCTTCACCCCTGGAGAGACACAGCGGCAGCACCAGATCAACTCAAGTACTTCAGCTCTGGTTTTTAGTCATCTTATTGTGTCTATCAACTTGAGGGAGGTAATCTCCATTTTGTAAGCTTAGTTATTTATTTAAGATATATTTCTATTAGTTTATCCAGCATTTCAACATGGTTGTAGTAAAAGTATATTAAAGATTTCTTAGTCTACCATCTTGCTAGAGTGGCTCATTATATAGTAAAGACAAAACAAAACAAAACAAAAACAAAGACCCTGAAATCAGAGACTTTTTTGGTTTATATCACAGCTGAGTGCACAAAAATGTGATGATCTATAAATTTAGGAAGAACTAAGGCTTGGATTGGTATGGACAACTTAAAAGAAAAAAATCTCAATTCAAAATACAAATATTTTGAATAAGTTCTGTTTAGTGAAATAATGGTGAGTTTTGGATGGCATCACTGACTCGATGGACAGCAGCTTGGGTGAGCTCCAGGAGTTGGTGATGGACAGAGGGGCCTGGTGTGCTACCATTCGTGGGGTTGCAGAGTCGGACATGACTGAGCCACTGAACTGAACTGAACTGAAGTAAGTTCTTCCTAAGAGCTATGTCAATTAATAATGTATGAGTGGGGCCTTCCCTGGTGGTCCAGTAGTTAGGAATCCACCTTGCAATGCAGGGGATATATGTTCAATCCTTGGTTAAGGAACTAAGGAATCATATGTGTGCCATTGCTTCAGTTGTGTTCAAGTTTTTGCAACCCTATGGACCATAGCCCACCAGGGTCCTCTGTCCATGGGGATTCTCCAGGCAAGAACACTGGAGTGGATTGCCATTTCCTTCTCCAGGGAATCTTCCTGACCTAGGGATTGAACCCAGGACTCTTAAATCTCCTGCATTGGCAGGAGGGTTCCTTACCACTAGCGCCACCTGGGGAGACTTTGCACCATTAACTAGAGAGCCCACACACTGCAACTAAAATTCCACATGCTGAAAATAAGACCTGATGCAGCCAAATATATAAATAAAACTTATAAAAGTAATATGTGAATGGATTTTTTGAAGTATAGTTGATTTACAGTATTACGTTAGTTTCAGGTATACAGCATAGTGATTCAATACTTTTATAATTTTACTCCATTTAATGTTATAAAATATTGGCTATATTCCCTGTCCTATAATATATTCTTATAGCTTAGTTATTTGACGCATGGTAGTTTGTGCCTCTAATCCCTTACTCCTGTTCTGCTGTATCCTGTCCTGTTCTACCCCTACTCCTTTCTTTCTTCTCCCCAGTGGCAACCACTAGTTTGCTCTCTGTATAGGAGAAGGCAATGGCACCCCACTCCAGTACTCTTGCCTGGAGAATCCCATGGACGGACGAGCCTGGTGGGCTGTAGTCCATGGGGTTGCGGAGAGTCGGACGCGACTGAGCGACTTCACTTTCACTTTTCGCTTTCATGCATGGGAGAAGGAGATGGCAGCCCACTCCAGTGTTCTTGCTTGGAGAATCCCAGGGATGGGGGAGCCTGGTGGGCTGCCGTCTATGGGGTCGCACAGAGTCGGACACGACTGAAGTGACTTAGCAGCAATGTTATAAAATATTGGCTATATTCCCTGTCCTATAATATATTCTTATAGCTTAGTTATTTGACGCATGGTAGTTTGTGCCTCTAATCCCTTACTCCTGTTCTGCTGTATCCTGTCCTGTTCTACCCCTACTCCTTTCTTTCTTCTCCCCAGTGGCAACCACTAGTTTGCTCTCTGTATCTGTATGTCTGTTTCTGTTTTGCTATATTCTGAATGAATATTTTTATAGAGAAATGTTTAGCCAACTTAGTTACTTTCTGAGTTAATATTACAGTCAGAATAATGGAGAGCAATAAAATTAGTTCCTACTAACAAAAGTTTCATACTTAAATATGACAAAATAATGTTCCTTATTTATCTTTTTTCCTTTATGCATAGTTTTTTGCTGATAGCTCCAACTTTTCTTCTGCACATCTGCAACCAAGTAAATGATTGTTTGCTAATAATTTAGCATGATATTCACCATTTTATGGATAATCATGTTCATTTACAAAGCTCAGCATTTTTATTTATCCAAGTTTTCTTGAAGTTCCTCCAAAATAAAAGCTATGTCAAAAATAAATAGTTTGTTGAGATTGTAGGAATGCTGCCTGAAGAACTCAATACTTTTTCTGGCTTTAAGAAAACTAATATTAGAAATATAACAAATGCATACATGCTCAGTCACTTCAGTTGTGTCTGATTCTGCGACCCTGTGGACTGTAGCCCACCTGACTCCTCTATCCATGGGATTCTCCAGGCAAGAATATTAACGTGGGTTGCCATTTCCTTCTCCAGGGGATCTTCCTGACCCAGGGATCGAACCCGTGTCTCCTACACTGACATGTGGATTCTTTACCATTGAGCCACCTGGGAAGCCCTTATATTTAATACACATATCTAAAATACATTTATAATGATGTGCTCACCATATTGGTAGCATTCTTTTTTTAAAAAATTATTATTTATTTATTTTTATTTTACAATATTGTATTGGTTTTGCCATACTTCAACATGAATCCACCACGGGTGTATACGTGTTCCCAATCCTGAACCCCCCTCCCACCTCCCTCCCCATACCATCCCTCTGGGTCATCCCAGTGCACCAGCCCCAAGCATCCTGTATTCTTTTCATAGAAGAAACAAGAAAATTACAGAGAAGCTAAATAATATTTCCAAGGGCACACGGCTAAAGCCAGTTAAATATTCTGATTTAATTCCACTCATGCCATTTCACATATGCTACATTTTTTATTGTTCCATTTACTTGATTATTTTATTAGGCTGCCTACATTATACAGATGCCAGGTCAAAATCTTGAAGAAAGCAAACATGTAGTATCTTTACTATGTACATTTAATTATCACTTCTCAAATACTTCACAAGTTAAAAAAAATAAACATGACTAAAATACATAGAATATGCATTTATGAGCATTTTGCCATGTCTTGTATTAATAGTAATAAACCAACATAAAACTTACTCAAGGTTTACTTTACAACTCAAGAAATAGATGTATAGTAAAACATCTTTTCAAGAAAATGAAGAAAACGGGTATTTTACATGTTAGTTGAGTAAGAAAAATATACTCTCATTAGGAACATGATAAGGAATGTGGGAAGGGGTTGGAGACTGAGAGAGTTTAAAGTGGAAGGAGGAACAACCAAGAGGCACGTTTACAGTCTGGCTTAGCTAATCACCTTGCACATTCCTACCACAGTGGAGGATGAGGGTGAGAGTATGGTAGGTATCAGTTCAGTTCAGTCGCTCAGTCGTGTCCGACTCTTTGCGACCCCATGAATCGCAGCACGCCAGGCCTCCCTGTTCATCACCATCTCTCGGAGTTCACTCAGACTCACATCCATCGAGTCAGTGATGCCATCCAGCCATCTCATCCTCGGTCGTCCCCTTCTCCTCCTGCCCCCAATCCCTCCCAGCATCAGAGTCTTTTCCAATGAGTCAACTCTTCGCATGAGGTGGCCAAAGTACTGGAAAATCTTGATTCCAGCTTGTGTTTCTTCCAGTCCAGCGTTTCTCATGATGTACTCTGCATATAAGTTAAATAAGCAGGGTGACAATATACAGCCTTGACGCACTCCTTTTCCTATTTGGAACCAGTCTGTTGTTCCATGTCCAGTCCTAACTGTTGCTTCCTGACCTGCATACAGATTTCTCAAGAGGCAGGTTAGGTGGTCTGGTATTCCCATCTCTTTCAGAATTTTCCACAGTTTATTGTGATCCACACAGTCAAAGGCTTTGGCATAGTCAATAAAGCAGAAGTAGATGTTTTTCTGGAACTCTCTTGCTTTTTCCATGATCCAGCGGATGTTGGCAATTTGATCTCTGGTTCCTCTGCCTTTTCTAAAGCCAGCTTGAACATCAGGGAGTTCACGGTTCACGTATTGCTGAAGCCTGGCTTGGAGGATTTTGAGCATTACTTTACTAGCATGTGAGATGAGTGCAATTGTGCGGTAATTGGAGCATTCTTTTGCATTGCCTTTCTTTGGAATTGGAATGAAAACTGACCTTTTCCAGTCCTGTGGCCACTGCCGAGTTTTCCAAATTTGCTGGCAGATTGAGTGCAGCACTTTCACAGCATCATCTTTCAGGATTTGAAACAGCTCAACTGGGATTCCATCACCTCCACTAGCTTTGTTCGTAGTGATGCTTTCTAAGGCCAATTTGACTTCACATTCCAAGATGTCTGGCTCTAGATTAGTGATCACATCATCATGATTATCTACATATTGTTAATTACAGACCTGGAAGACATTCTCCGGTTGAAATTAATTAATTACCTACTCTGGATGGGGAAGACCCAGTGTGGTGGTTAAGATGTAGGGTCACGATTCCCTGTATCAATTTTGTGTTGGATTTTATTAGTCCTGACAAGCTTTTTGCTAAGGACACTATAGTTCAGTCAATAGTGATATTATCCTTCAGTTATTTCAACACTAAATTACTGAAGATTAATCTTTGATGTCCTTAGTGCTCTGTTTTTCTAAGATTCTGGTTCTCTCTCATTAAAAGCAGATATTTGTCATTTTATGTTAATTTCTACTTATAATTATTGTCTGGTGATTGGCATTTCTTGTTTGAAGATGATGAAACCCTTTCCAATAATATGTAATTTGGAGGAAAAAGGGGGTGCTTAATTTAAATCAGAAAGATTACATATATTACCATGGTTATAAAGCAACAGATGAACATATAAGCAAATATTGTCAGCTCATGTCTGGAATAATTCATCCATCCATTCTTCCATTTGGTTGGGCATTTATAAGCCAAAGACATAGTTCAACAGGACTCTAGCATGAGTCTGCTACAGGGCAGAAAGCACAAAATGACTGTCCAACAAAGCCACAGGGTGTTCCTACCACACAGCGTGCTTGATATTGCATTGCAGGCAGAACATAAATGTCAATATCTTCTGTTTGGTAGGGGAGGCTTTTTAAGGTCTCACACAACTTGGAAGTCATTCTTTTTCCAGTCAGAATCAACAGCAGCCACTTCAATGTCAGAGGGTTCTCAGAACAGTATGAACTCAAGCACAGAACAAAGTAAATTGCAACAGGCATTTTCTAGACCAACATGGGGAGGTCAGCTCGGCATAGCTATTTGTGGTAACTAGTTAGCAACAGTCTGAATGAGTGCCGTTGAAAACTTCCTACTGCCTGGGATCTAAAAAAAAAATGCAAATGAACTTACATGCAAAGCAGAAATAGACAACAGACATAGAACACAAGCTTATGGTTACCAAAGAGGAAAGGAGGGGGGATAAATTAGGAGGTTGAGATGAACATATTACTATATATAAAATAGATAACCAGCAAAGACCTATTGTATAGTATAGGGGACTATATTCAATATTTTAATAACCTATAAGGGACAAGTGATCTAAATATATATATATATATGCACACACATATATATCTGAATGATGCTAAAGCTGAAACTCCAGCACTTTGGCCACCTCACGCAAAGAGTTGACTCATTGGAAAAGACTGATGCTGGGAGGGATTGGGGGCAGGAGGAGAAGGGGACGACAGAGGATTAGATGGGATGGCATCACTGACTCGATGGACTTGAGTTTGAGTGAGCTCTGGGAGTTGGTGACGGACAGGGAGGCCTGGCGTGCTGCAATTCATGTGGTTGCAGAGTTAGACACGACTAAGCGACTGAACTGAACTGAACTGAACTGAAATGATATATCTGAATCACCTTTTCTGTATACTTGAAACTAACAAATTTTAGATCAACTGTACTTCAACAAAAAAAGAAAACTTCCCATTTAAATTTATAAACATCAAATGTTTATAGTTGTAAAGAATGAAATGTCCCTACAATAAGTATATAAGTTGTGTGTTTTAATCAAACCAAATGATTTAGGCATAAAATAAAATCTGAAACAGGAATCAGAACAGTTCTAGAAATCACTGGTCAAAGATGTCATGTTGATAGAGCCCATTGACTCAGCCACTGCTTTCTAGGGTTCACTTTAGAGAAGAGTCTTGAAAGTAAAATCAGAATGGTACAGCATGACATGTGTAATATATGTCTATATCTATCTACAGTGAGAAAGGTAAATATTATGTATGTCTATATATGAAAAAATTTTTTATCTATTCCAGTGTTTTATCTTATAAAGGATACCAGAGTGGGTAGCCATTCCCTTCTTCAGGGGATCTTCCTGACCCAAGGATTGAACCTGGATCTAATGCATTGTTCAATTAAAATCCAAGTAAAGCTTTTCCTTATCAATAGAGCAGAGGTAATCTTACAGTAAGAGTTACTCCAGGACATTCCTGCTGCTGCTGCTACAAAGCCACTTCAGTCGTGTCTGACTCTGTGCGACCCCATAGACAGCAGCCCACCAGGCTCCCGCGTCCCTGGGGTTCTCCAGGCAAGAGCACTGGAGTGGGTTGCCATTTCCTTCTCCAATGCATGAAAGTGAAAAGTGAAAATGAAGTCGCTCAGTCGTGTCCAACTCTTAGCAACCCCATGGACTGCAGCCTACCAGGCTCCTCCATCCATGGGATTTTCCAGGCAAATATAAAGAAAACAGGAGAATTAAATTTAAAGAAGTTAAGATTTTATATTTATCACAGGTAGTCACTCATAGTTGATTTGATTTGGTGTAAATAGCAAGAATTCTTCCTCATGGGTCAAATAATGCCAGGTGACCACACAGTTGAGTTCATCACAGAAAACAAACTATCTCGATTGGTATTCCATGACCCTGGCTCTGCTCTGCATAACAACTTAGCTTGACAAGAGCTTGGTCAGACGATTGAGAGAGAGTTCATCAGACTTAGGAAGGCTCACTCAAACTAACAGAACTCAGGGAATGCTGATGTTTATAAACCTGAATTCTTATTAATTTTCCTTAATAAATATTTCTTTCCCAGGATAAAAAATGTAATTACATACTGCAAATATATCCCATTATCAGAGTAGCTAGGAGGAATAGTAACCAGAGAACTTTTCTTTATGTATGAAATCGTAACTGGTATAGTCTTAACTCTGGAAATCCACAGCAAATTGAATAATTTTAAGTTGGCAAAACATTGGGCAGTATTTTCTCACAATTTCAGCCTAGCTTAAAAAGGTGGCATCCATTTGGCACAAGGAAATTCTCAACTTTGAGAAAACAAGATATAATGCTGTGTTAGTGTATGATTTTCCCTTAGTCAATTCACATTCTCATAGATAAGGAAATACAAAAGTAAACTTGGATTTTTTCTCTCACCTTGATCAGTCCAAGGGTCTGGAAAATAATGTCTATAGAAATAATAAGAACATTTAGTGGTAACTCCTAGGCCAGAATGTGGGCAAAAATAATATTGTCACTAGAACCTAGCATATTTTGAGGTTTCATCCTCTTAGAGGTGAAGTCGCTCAGTCGTGTCCGACTCTTTGCGACCCCATGGACTGTAACCTACTAGGCTTCTCCGCTCATGGGATTCTCCAGGCAAGAATACTGGAGTGGATTGCCATTTCCTTCTCCAGGGGATCTTCCCGACCCAGGGATCGAACCCGGGTCTCCCGCATCAGAGGCAGACGCTTAAACCTCTGAGCCACCAGGGAAGCCCGCTTCATCCTCTTAATCTTAAAAAAAAAAAAAAAAAAGCAAGCTATGGTAACACTAAGCCTATCCTTAAACATACATTAAATCTGACTCAAAAATGACCATAGAAAAAAATAGAAAGAATGAGCATTCGGGAAAAAAGTTAAATTATGTTCAAAAGTAGTGAGATATGAGAAAATCTGAACTATCAAGAAATTGTAAATGAATTTATGCAAAGGCATAAAAATGATATTTTATGTAACTGGAAGCCAAAAAATGTTGGAGTATATATACTTATATGGATAAAATAAGCTTTCAGCCAAAATCAGGAGCAAGAGATGAAGAAGGTCATTATATAATGATAAAAGAGTCAGTTCATCAAGTAGTCAGTTCATGCAAATATATAACTATCCAACATCAAAGCATCATTCCTTCCAAAGAAATCCCAGGGTACCATCCAAACAGAAAACCAACCAAGGAATGTTGGAATCAAATATACTCTAGACCAAATGGATCTAACAGACAGATAAGGAACATTTAATCCAACAGCAGCAGCATATACATTCTTCTCAGGCATACACAGGGGAACCCTTGAACACTATGGGTAGGAATGTTCCAATGTGCAGCCCCTGTGGGAAACAGTATGGATATTCCTCAAAGAATTAAAATAGAACTACCATATGATCCAGCAATCCCATTTCTGTATATATTCAAAATAATTGAAGGCATTGTCTCAAAGAGATATTTGCACACCTACATTCTTAGTGATGTTACTCACAATTACCAAAAAGTGAGAGCAACTGAAATACTGGGTAAAAACAATGCAATATTTTCATTCAACATAGTATTAGCCACATGGCATAACATGAATGAACTTTAAACATATTATGCCAAGTGAAATAAGTCAGTCACAAAAAGAAAAATACTCTATGATTCCATTTATGTACCCTATTTAGAATAGTCAAAGTTGTAGAAACAGAAAGTAGAATGGTGGTTATCAAGGACTAGGAGGAATGGGAATGGAGAGCAGCTGTTTAAGAAATACAGAGGGTTTTTCTGTTTGTTTTTTTTTTTTTTTTAAATAAAGTTTTACAAGATGAAAATGTTCTGGAGATCTTTTACATACCAATGTAAATGTACTTCATATACTGAACTGTACACTTAAACTGGTTAAGATGGTAAATTTTATGTTAGAATTTTTTTTTTTTTCCTAAAGTTAAAAATAAGAGTCAGGGAAAGGACCTAAATCCCTGAGTGCTATCAAAAAGTTGATTGGTTCCAAATATGATGTGTGCGCAGGCATGCGTGTTTGTGTGTTGGTGAAGTGCAATGGAAATGAGAAAATACACTATATGCCTGAACTGATCCCTGTGAAGCCAACATTTCAGCATCTAAATTTCTCTCTTTCTTTTTGATGGGTTTCCCTCAGGGCCCTCTCTGTGGTAAATTTTGACGCGTCATTAAATGTGGCACTCTTTAAATACATATGACCATATTAAAGTATTTATTATTCAAGGTCTGACTTAAACCCATGGAGAAATGGCACTATATATTTTGTCTCCATGTCACTGGGAAGGGAGATGCTCTATTTTTTTCTGTGCAGTTGAAGATCACTAGTATGTTCAGGGATCCCTTGAGAAATTCTTTACCAACTAATAGAGAGCTTAAGTGGAAACATGATCAGGAATATTTAAATATATTCCCACTTGATTTTCTTTTACTGCATCAGTATTTCCCTGGGGCTATATGTCAAAGTGCCCCATAAATTATGGGGATCAGCTTCAAATGTTAACTATTGACAATAATATTCCATTAAAATTAGCCTTATACCACTTCAAGGGGATTTGGTTTAAGTACAATCAGAGAGAGAAAAAGATGTGTCTTAGTGTTTCAAGAGCATTAACTTTGCACTTAGACAACCCAGATTCCATTTTAGCTTGGTCATTTCCTGTGTGCACGGGCTTTCTCTAGATGCAGTGAGCCGGAATTACTCTTCATTGCAGTGCACGGGCTTCTCATTGTGGTGGCTTCCCTTGTTGCAGAGCGCAGGCTGTAGGCGCACAGTCTTTAGTAATTGTGCTGTGTCGGCTCAATAGTTGCGGCGCACAGGCTCTAGAGTGTAGGCCTAGTGACATGGTGGGCTTTTAGTTGCTCCATATCATGTGGAATCTTTCTGGAACAGGGATCGAACCCGTGTCCTCTGCACTGGCAGGCCAATTCTTATCCACTGTATCACCAGAGAAGTCCACATGTACATTTTTAGAATCTATATAATGCAGATATAATTTATATGTAACTGGATCATTATAAGGATTATCTGTTTATTAGAGGATCTTGCAGATACATAATAAATACGTAATACATGATAATATTAATTTAGTATTTATTTTTGTAAAATAGTAATAGTAATTACAGTATTACGTTAGTTTTAATTGTAAAAATATAAAGAAATATGTAGTTGTAATAAATAGTACCTATAAACTGTAATTATAAATAGTATTCATAAATTGTAATTGCACATGTAGTGTTTTAACATTTATTATTCATCATTATGATTCTTAAGATAGAAAATGATTATAATGTAATAGTGATGATGGTGTTCAGTAGTGAGTCATGTCTGACTCTTTGTGACCCCATGAACTGCAGCATCATATGCTTCCCTGTCCTTCACTATCTCCCAGAATTTGCTCAAACTCATGTCCACTGATTTGATGATACCTTCCAACCATCTCATCCTCTATTGCCCCTTTCTCCTCCTGCCCTCAATCTTTCCCAGCATCAGGGTCTTTATAAATCAAGGATACTCTGTCTGGGTCATGCAATAATCCAAAGGTAAATTACTTTATCCCTAAATCTTCTATGCATGCTCAGCATACTTGAGAATTACTGCATCATAAAGGACCACCCTCACATCCCTGCCATCCTGTATCTCTTCATGAGATTGTAGGAATCTGTCTAGGCTAAGATTCTGAACTTGGTAGGAACGGTCCTAAAAAATGTTAGTGAAAACTTTCCCTAGTTGCCTTCACACACAGTCAAGCCACGTTTATTGGCCAGTAAAACACACAGGACAATCTTACATTCTGGTTTACAGCATAATAAGAGTCTTTTGTTTTTGCATAATGCTTTAACCATTTATAAAGGTTTTACACATAGAGTAATTCATTTGTGTTTCACAGCAGCCCTGTATAAATAACTCCACTCTACAGCTAAGGAACTAAAGTTTACCAGGAAGTGAAACAATTTACCCAAAAGGAGGTGGCAATAAAATGTTTGGTTTGGGCTTTGGTCCTTTCAAGTGCAGTTCTATTTCTATCGTAGCATTCCTCTTAGATAACAGAATATCATCAGGACCAAGACTTTAAATCACTTTCTCTAAATATATTCAAAGCACTAAAGGAAATCATATTTAAAGAAGTAAAAGAAAGTTTAGAACAATGTATCAACATAGATCAATAAAAGGAAAGATATTTTAAAAAGGGAAATGAGAGGAATGTTCAAACGGAAGGGGTCTATGTATACCTGTGGCTGATTCATGTTGAGGTTTGACAGAAAACAACAAAATTCTGTAAAGCAATTATTCTTCAATAGAAAAATAAATTTAAAAAAAGAAACTGAAAAGAAATTATGATGCTGATAAGTACAACTCTAAATGAAAACCTCTCTGGAGGAGGTCAGCATATTTGAACAAGGAAAAAAAAAAAAGAATCAGCAAACTTGAAAATCAGTGTGTTCAGATGTGTGATAGCCTGTTCAAGACAACAATGCCTCTCACTTAGATCATCAAACTCCCAGCCAAGCCCCACATTTTTTTTTCTCTAAAAGTCACTCAGCCATGCCCGACTGTGACCCCATAGACTATACAATACATGGAATTCTCCAAGCCAGAATACTGAAGTGGATAGCCTTTCCCTTCTCCAGGGGATCTTCCCGACCCAGGAATCGCACCAGGGTCTCCTGCATTGCAGGCGGATTCTTTATCAACTGAGCTATCAAGGAAGCCCCACACAGGTGTGCTAGATAAATACATAGTGTCTTGTGCTACTGAGGTTTGATGGTTGTATGTTCCTCATCCTTATTGTGATCATAATTCAGTGATACAGACAGTGAGCATCTTGTGAGCTACTGTGACACCTGTACGGCTGCTCACTGTTAAACATGTGATGACTGGCGCAGAAGACTTACTCTATAAAGGTTTCTTTAAAATGATTTCTAAAAAATTACTTGGCTATGTCGGGCCTTAGTTGCAGCATGTGGGATCTCTAGTTGTGGTGTTCCGGCCTCTGTCTAGTTGTGGCATGCAGGTGCAGTAGTTGCAGTGTGTGGGCTTGTTGCCCCATGGCACGTGGAACCTTAGTTCCCTGACCAGAGGTTGAACTCACATCCCCTGTTCTGGAAGGTGGATTCTTAACCACTGGGCCACCAAGGAAGTCCCTGATTTGTTTTTAATTGAGGAGTATCCTCTGATTTTAGCTTTCATCTCCTTATTCATAGAAAAAAAAAAAAAACATTGCTTTGGGTTTTTTAAATTAATTTATTTTTTTATTCTGAATACTTAAAATATCAAACTGTTTTTAGGGCTTCTGTGAAAACTTCTTCTCACCTTCAGTTGTATTTTATGAGATAGAAAAGTTACACATCAACGATGGAAAAAGGTACCCCTAGTGACAGATACTCGGAGAAGGCAATGGCATCCCACTCCAGTACTCTTGCCTGGAAAATGCCATGGACGGAGGAGCCTGGAAGGCTGCAGTCCATGGGGTCACTAAGAGTCAGACACAATTGAGTAACTTCACTTTCACTTTTCACTTTCATGCATTGGAGAAGGCAATGGCAACCTACTCCAGTGTTCTTGCCTGGAGAATCCCAGGGACGGGGGAGCCTGGTGGGCTGGCATCTATGGGGTTGCACAGAGTCGGACATGACTGAAGCGACTTAGCAGCAGCAGCTGCAGTGACAGATACTGGAAATGGCTTAGAAACCATGTTAACAAGTGATTCTTCCAATGGTTGAAAATAAAAGGAAATGTTGTATAAATGAGCTATACCTTGTTAATCTTCAAAGCATGCTGTCTCCTAAATACACAGTGCTGTATTGTCTCTTAACTTTCCTTACACATCGAGTATGCACTTATTCAAAGGAAAAATGTCTTTTTCTCTATAGTTGTGTTTCAGTAGTATAACATTTCAGCCCAACTCCTTATCAGAGTTTCTTCAAAAAGACTATGTATTCTTTTGATGAAAAATCAAGCTATATTATTAACTATTAAATTGTTACTAGTTTGACTATACGTCTTTACTCTTCTGGTCCTTTAATGCAAAATTTAGGTGAGGTAGGACAATCCAAATACAGTCAAAATTAATGCACAAGAACAAATTTCCATGAGATATCTTTCAAAGGATAACATTTCAAAATCCAATTCAATATTCAAAAATTATTATTTTATCTGTTAAGTTATTCCCAGGCATCATTGCTGATACACTTGGTTTCTCAAAGTCACTGTTCATAGTTTAAACTTGTGAAGTAATCAATCTGTCTCTGGCATGGCTGCCTCCTCCTCATTTCAATTGTTTTTTGGTAACTGGCTTGCATTTCTGATTCTACTGTGATTGAGGTGAGACTTGTGCATCTTGAAACATGGAAGCCTTGACCTTCCCACTATCTCCCAAGATCCCTGCCTCTTTTATTCATTTCCTATCTTTCCAAATGGAAATATCCCAAATATTGAATATAACCTCAAGTAGATACTTACCTCCTAGAGAGTTTTAAGGTTTAAGTAAAATAACCTATTGGAGAAGGCAATGGCATCCCACTCCAGTACTCTTGCCTGGAAAATCCCATGGACGGAGGAGGCTGGAAGCCTGCAGTCCATGGGGTTGCTGAGGGTTGGATACAACTGAGCGACTTCACTTTCACTTTTCACTTTTATGCATTGGAGAAGGAAATGGCAACCCACTCCAGTGTGATTGCTTTGAGAATCCCAGGGACGGGGGAGCCTGGTGGGCTGCCGTCTCTGGGGTCACACAGAGTTGGACACGACTGAAGTGACTTAGTAGTAGTAACATATGTGTGCTCAACATACTACTTGACCTGCTTAACAACTGTTTTTATAGGATGTGCATTATTACTTTATTATTTTAATTATTTGTTGAAACAGAAAGGTAGGATCCAGAGTACTTCTCTCTAGCTATGCCATTCTCTTCTGGCTCCTCACTGGCTCCCTACTGGTTCAGCAACGTTATGCTGTCACAGAATCCAGATGTGTTCATAGAACGTTCTCTACTGCAACTCCAAAATTGATAAAGTCTAATTTCACCTCAGCATGCAATCTGATATGTTAATTTCAGTTACTCATTTAAATATTGTTTTTCCACAATTTTTTTTTGAATAATATTTATGGCCTCAGTGTTCTGGGGATATTTGGCTGCTCACCTTTAGCAAGAACAGAAGTTTAATGACAGTTCTGCCTTACTTAAAAAAAAAAAATTTGTTTAGTTAGTTAGCTAATTTGGCTGTGCTGGGTCTTAGTTGTGACTTAAAGGATCATAATCATTTACTTGTGGCATGTGCTATCTTTAACTGCAACATGTGGGATCTAGTTCCCTGACCAGGAATTGAATCTGGGCCTCCTGCATTGGGGCTGAAAAGCCTTAGCTCTGGGACTACGAAGGAAGTCCTCTGTCTTATTTCTTAATGAGATTTTTTTTAGCTAATATACCAGGGTCATAGATCCTCCTCTTCAATCCCTTTATTTAATGAGTCATCAAATTCTGTTGACTATTGAACAGAAGCCACTATTCACATTCCATCAAAGGAATGGTTTCACTGTTTGGATCTGGATTTGTATAATACCTTCCTGCCTGATCATTATAACCTCAGTCTTTCTCTGGTTAATTAATTCTGCTCTTCACTGTCTAACAGATCTTCAGATTCTATATTCAGGTCACTCAAGGATCTGTAAGAATGTCTATATCAGCTATCTGTAGAGGGACCGACTGTCACAGTTTTTCTGTAACTGAGGAGGTTCCTAGGACTTGAGCCTTCCACTGCTAAAAGCAGGCACGTCCTCAGCAGATCCAGAGAGCTGTTCATCCTACCTGTGCCTCACCATGCACACTCTGTTTCAGATTCTGTTTGCTGACAAATGACATCTCATTTTCTAGCTATACAAATACTGGTATCTTCATTTAGAATTTCCATTTCAAAATTTGTTCCATCATGCCTAACAGGCAAAGATGTAAGCAGAGATTTCAGGTCAAGGGAAAATCCAAATGAAAGCATATAAATTGGAAACTTGAAGGAATGTGTTCTGAAAAATTGAGATAATACCATGGAGTATCTTGGAAATCGATAAGGAATCAGTGCTTTGTTCTTTTATTTCATTTAGAATATCTGAATGTGAATCTCCACAGCTTTAGCCCAACGTACAGAACCTTAATCCCTTAATGTCTCCCCTTTCTTTAACCTGTAATTTTAGAGATTAACTGGCAGTAATAGGTAGAAGTGGAGAGAAATCAGTAGATCAATTAGAAGACTATGTTATTAGCAGTATAGTAAGTCCCTATGTACAAACGAGTTCCATTCTGAGAGGGAGTTTGTAAGTCGAATTTGTTCATAAGTCCAACAAAGTCAGCCTAAGTACCCAACTAACACAATAGGCTATATAGTACTATACTGCAATTGGTATATAATGCTTTTCACATAAATAATACATTAAAAAACACAAAAAATAAAGGAAACACTTTTAATCCTACAGTACAATAATTTGAAGAGCACACTAGTATAGTACAACAGCTGACCTACAAGGACTAGTATTAAATGAACAGGCAGGAAGAGTTACTAACCAGAGGAGGGGGATGGGGTGGGAGATGGTAGAGTTGAAGGGATCATCAGCAATAGGAGATGGAGGGCAAGCTGCAGCTTCACTCATGTCTGACACTGATGGCCCAGGTGCTGGATCCATGCTGGAACCAGATGCACGTTCACATCTTTGAAAGTTGTAATCCAATGAAGACATAAAAATAATACTGGAATAGCCTATTTGTCAAAAAGAATAAACAGGACTTGAAAGCCAATTTTCAGTCTTAATCATTTTCCTGTGAGACACAATCCTTCAGCAAGCATTTATTAAATAACTGTTATAAGTATTGTCCTGGAGGCAGGAAAGCAAACTTGAACATAAAAGAATTCTTTTTTTCAAGAAGCATATTGTCCAGAGTGAAAACAGACAGATACACAGTAGTTACCATCATTAGATGTTTCCATGCTATATCAAACATCAATGATAGGCACAGTTTATCTTCATTCAGTGAATACTTTCTGGAAGAAGTGAGGTCTGAATGGTATTTAATGCAATAGCAGGATTTAAGATGCAAAAGGCAGAAAAGTAATGTAACAGGTATATAGCGGACAGAGGATAGGACTTTTCAGGAAGAGTTAACAGTGAGAAGATTCGGAAGCTCTGAATTTTCTATATTTTTAGAGTAATATTGAAGTGGTAGGAGGTAAAACTAGGGAGACGGATAAATAAGCAGAGACAGTGGGGAAAGTAGAGGCAATGGGGAAGCATTGCAGACCTGTGTTGCAGGACACACTGTCTCCTATTGGGAATCTCATAGCACTGAATGATGTAAGAAAAAAAGGAGGAAGACATGGTCAGAGTTGTTTATCACAAATTGCATGCTGGATGTCCTATAGGCAGTGTTTATAACTAGGTCAAAGCTAGAGGCAACTAGACTAGCCAGCAGGCAATTTTTGTACACTATGAGAAGAGAAAAACAAAGTCGATGAAGGCCATGGGACATTCTATTTTTGAGATCTTATTGATAATTCCACATGCAAATGTCTCAATATTTGATGGCTCGACCTCATCATTATTATTTTTACTTAGAGTTTTCTTTCATTTTATCTTAAGTAACCTAAATCTCCTCAGTAACAAGTCTGCCTAAATGAAGACTTGGTGATCCTTCATCTTCTGAAAGGCACCTGACAGTTGCAAAAAACTAAGAAATGACATTCAGTTTAAAATATGGGCTGTCTCCATGCAACATAAAATAAAAAAATATGCCTCAAAAAGATGGTTCTCAGGGCTTCCAAACGCTTTTCTTCTTCTCTGGAGTTGACTCACCTTTCTCGAAACACTAGTTATACATAGGCTGCAAGTTTCAATGTCATAGAGGGTGACTTAAGCAAGATGGAGGAATAAGAAGTCCAGCCCTTGTTTCCCATGGAAAAACTGAGATAATATAAGGAATAAAATACATTACGAGCAGTTCCTGTTTTACTTAAGAAATTGTAGTATCCTAGGGACTTCCCTGGTGGTCCAGTAGTTACGTGGTCCAATGCAGGGGGTACACATTCAGCCCCTGGTCAGAGAACTAAGATCTCTCATGTCGCACAGCTATAAAACCAAACACAAAACAGAAGCAATATAATAAGCAATGCAAAAAAATGAATAAAGAATATTGTATCACAGATGAACATAAGAATGAGATCAGCTGCACTGAAATGGGTAAAAAGCAGATTATCATTACCTATGTCAGGTCCTCCTCCCAAGCCATTAAAACTCAGCAGCAAGAAAGCATGACTTCTCAGGGGTGGGTGAGGCGAGAGAACGGAGTGAATATCCAGTGTCCCAGGGATTTAGAGGACTCCCAGAGGGCAGGCTTCTGCCTCTTTGCTCACAAAGAACTGAGAGAACTGCCAGGCAGCAGTCAGGGGAGGGGCACCTCGGCAGCAGACCTTACTGAGTATGAAAGGCCGTGCACAACTGAGGCTTCTCCTCCAGGAGGGAAGAAGGGAGGAGGGGAGGATAATTTCAGTAGCCCAAGACTTTCATAATGTTGCTTGAGGGGCTAGCAACACAGAGCCCTGAAGAAACTGAGACAGTGAGACATCACATGGGGCAGAAGATTGTGGGTCCCAGAAAACAATGAAGACAGCAGTATCAGCCACAGACTAGGCCCGTGGGATAGCTAGTAACATAAGTCCAGAATCTACAGGCAGACCGACTGGCGAAGGTCTCTCTCAGTCAAAACTGGGAGATGTGGCTGTTTCTTTAAATGTGTGGACATCAGTGTAAAGTGACAAGGAACATAAAGAATAAGGAAAACATGACACAATCAAAAGAACAATCTCCAGTAACTTAAAAAAATAGAGATCTATAAAAAAGGAAAATCAAAATAATCATCTTTAAGAAACAGTGAGTTACACAAGAGAATGTGGATAGGCAACTAAATACAATTAGGAAAATGATACAGGAATAAATGAGAAGTTAGAAAGATACAATAAAGAAGGACTAAACAGGAAATGGGCAGCTGGATTACCCTGATACTTTAACCAGGCAAAGAAATGACAAGGAAACTACAGGCCAATATCTGTGATGAACACAGATGCAAAAGTCCTCAAGAAAATGAAAACAAATTCAACAGCACATTAAAGGGATCAAACACCATGTCCTAGTGAGACTGAGCCTATGGCTGAAAGGCTGCTTCAGTGTATACAAATCAATTAGTGTGACACAGCACATTAGCAGAACAAAGAGTAAAATTCACAGTGACTATAGTTAATATTTATTCTGCACTGAAGCCTTCATTAAGAGGGCTGATCTTCTGTTAAGTGTTCTTAGCACACACACACAAAGGACAATGACACTCTGTTGGTGACGAATGTCTACTAAGGTGACTGTGGTACACGCCTGCCAATGCAGGAGACATAAGAAATTCAGGATCAATCCCTGGGTTGGGAAGATCCCCTGGAGGGGGACACAGCAACCCACTCCAGTATTCTTGCCTGGAGAATCCCGTGGACAGAGGACCATGGTGGCTATAGTCCATACCATTGCAGAGTCAGACAACACTGAAACAACTTATCACAGGTAATAATGTGGGTTTATGCAATGTATAACTCTAGAAAGAATGAAGGGATAGAGCCAAAGCAAAAAAAATACCCAGCTGTGGATGTGACTGGTGATAGAAGCAAGGTCTGATGCTGTAAAGGGCAATATTGCATAGAAAACTGGAATGTCAGGTCCATGATTCAAGGCAAATTGGAAGTGGTCAAACAAGAGATGGCAAGAGTGAACGTCAACATTCTAGGAATCAGCAAACTAAAATGGACTGGAATGGGTGAATTTAACTCAGATGACAATTATATCTACTACTGTGGGCAGAAATCCCTTAGAAGAAGTGGAGTAGCCATCATGGCCAACAAAAGAGTCCGAAATGCAGTACTTGGATGCAATCTCAAAAATGACAGAATGATCTCTGTTCGTTCCCAAGGCAAACCATTCAATATCACAGTAATCCAAGTCTATGCCCCAATCAGTAACGCTGAAGAAGCTGAAGTTGAACAGTTTTTATGAGGATCTACAAGACCTTTTAGAACTAACACCCAAAAGAGATGTCCTTTTCATTATAGGGGACTGGAATGCTAAAGTAGGAAGTCAAGAAACACCTGGAGTAACAGGCAAATTTGGCCTTGGAATGCGGAATGAAGCAGGGCAAAGACTAATTGAGTTTTGCCAAGAAAATGCACTGGTCATAGCAAACACCCTCTTCCAACAACACAAGAGAAGACTCTACACGTGGACATCACCAGATGGTCAACACTGAAATCAGATTGATTATATTCTATGCAGCCAAAGATGGAGAAACTCTACACAGTCAACAAAAACAAGACCAGGAGCTGACTGTGGCTCAGATCATGAACTTCTTATTACAAAATTCAGAATAAATTGAAGAAAGTAGGGAAAACCGCTAGACCATTCAGATATGACCTAATCAAATCCCTTATGATTATACAGTGGAAGTGAGAAATAGATTTAAGGGCCTAGATGTGATAGATAGAGTGCCTGATGAACTATGGACTGAGGTTTGTGACATTGTACAGGAGACAGGGACCAAGAGATGTGTATAAGAGACAGGTTTATAACTAGGTCAAAGCTAGAGGCAACTAGACTAGCCAGCAGGCAATTTTTGTACACTATGAGAAGAGAAAAACAAAGTCGATGAAGGCCATGGGACATTCTATTTTTGAGATCTTATTGATAATTCCACATGCAAATGTCTCAATATTTGATGGCTCGACCTCATCATTATTATTTTTACTTAGAGTTTTCTTTCATTTTATCTTAAGTAACCTAAATCTCCTCAGTAACAAGTCTGCCTAAATGAAGACTTGGTGATCCTTCATCTTCTGAAAGGCACCTGACAGTTGCAAAAAACTAAGAAATGACATTCAGTTTAAAATATGGGCTGTCTCCATGCAACATAAAATAAAAAAATATGCCTCAAAAAGATGGTTCTCAGGGCTTCCAAACGCTTTTCTTCTTCTCTGGAGTTGACTCACCTTTCTCGAAACACTAGTTATACATAGGCTGCAAGTTTCAATGTCATAGAGGGTGACTTAAGCAAGATGGAGGAATAAGAAGTCCAGCCCTTGTTTCCCATGGAAAAACTGAGATAATATAAGGAATAAAATACATTACGAGCAGTTCCTGTTTTACTTAAGAAATTGTAGTATCCTAGGGACTTCCCTGGTGGTCCAGTAGTTACGTGGTCCAATGCAGGGGGTACACATTCAGCCCCTGGTCAGAGAACTAAGATCTCTCATGTCGCACAGCTATAAAACCAAACACAAAACAGAAGCAATATAATAAGCAATGCAAAAAAATGAATAAAGAATATTGTATCACAGATGAACATAAGAATGAGATCAGCTGCACTGAAATGGGTAAAAAGCAGATTATCATTACCTATGTCAGGTCCTCCTCCCAAGCCATTAAAACTCAGCAGCAAGAAAGCATGACTTCTCAGGGGTGGGTGAGGCGAGAGAACGGAGTGAATATCCAGTGTCCCAGGGATTTAGAGGACTCCCAGAGGGCAGGCTTCTGCCTCTTTGCTCACAAAGAACTGAGAGAACTGCCAGGCAGCAGTCAGGGGAGGGGCACCTCGGCAGCAGACCTTACTGAGTATGAAAGGCCGTGCACAACTGAGGCTTCTCCTCCAGGAGGGAAGAAGGGAGGAGGGGAGGATAATTTCAGTAGCCCAAGACTTTCATAATGTTGCTTGAGGGGCTAGCAACACAGAGCCCTGAAGAAACTGAGACAGTGAGACATCACATGGGGCAGAAGATTGTGGGTCCCAGAAAACAATGAAGACAGCAGTATCAGCCACAGACTAGGCCCGTGGGATAGCTAGTAACATAAGTCCAGAATCTACAGGCAGACCGACTGGCGAAGGTCTCTCTCAGTCAAAACTGGGAGATGTGGCTGTTTCTTTAAATGTGTGGACATCAGTGTAAAGTGACAAGGAACATAAAGAATAAGGAAAACATGACACAATCAAAAGAACAATCTCCAGTAACTTAAAAAAATAGAGATCTATAAAAAAGGAAAATCAAAATAATCATCTTTAAGAAACAGTGAGTTACACAAGAGAATGTGGATAGGCAACTAAATACAATTAGGAAAATGATACAGGAATAAATGAGAAGTTAGAAAGATACAATAAAGAAGGACTAAACAGGAAATGGGCAGCTGGATTACCCTGATACTTTAACCAGGCAAAGAAATGACAAGGAAACTACAGGCCAATATCTGTGATGAACACAGATGCAAAAGTCCTCAAGAAAATGAAACCAAATTCAACAGCACATTAAAGGGATCAAACACCATGTCCTAGTGAGACTGAGCCTATGGCTGAAAGGCTGCTTCAGTGTATACAAATCAATTAGTGTGACACAGCACATTAGCAGAACAAAGAGTAAAATTCACAGTGACTATAGTTAATATTTATTCTGCACTGAAGCCTTCATTAAGAGGGCTGATCTTCTGTTAAGTGTTCTTAGCACACACACACAAAGGACAATGACACTCTGTTGGTGACGAATGTCTACTAAGGTGACTGTGGTACACATGAGTCAGACACGACTGAGCGACTGAACTGAACTGAGCTGATGCAATGTATACAAACTCATCAAATTGTGCAGAGTTTTTAATATATCAATTATTCCTAGATTAGGCTTAAAATACAAAAGGACACAAGGAAACTTGTGGGCGTATTATATATATATCTATTATGCTGATTGTGGTGATAGTATCAGAGATGTTTCCGATGTCCAAACTCATCAGACTGTACAAATTAAATATGTGTAATTATTTGTTTATCACTTATGTCTGAATAAAGCTGTTTAAAAAGTTTGTGTCATAGAGCAGAATTGAATTTAAAATAAAAGTGTACAATGAAAAATAAATTCAGTGCAGCAAAATCTCTTTAGACAACTAGAGGGCCTGCTTTGCTTTTAAAGAGCAAATACCTTTGATTCTTACCAAATGAAAAACAGATTAAGAATAAAGAGTCCTTATAAAAGATTTTCAACATAAAAATCTTTTATGAAAATAAATGTATTTGAAGAATGAGATATTAAACTAAAAAATGATAGGTTCATTTTTAGTTTTGAATTGAGTTTTAGTCTATACCCAAATCTTAAAATAAGTGTTAGAATTGAAAAAGGTTATTAACCAATTGAAATTCAGTTAGACTCTCAGGAAATGATGCATTCATTTCAGGAAAGCAAAAACCTCCAGGTTAACATCTTTCATAATGTTTGACACTATTCTATTGGAAAAGGTCAACTAATAACCATGCTAAATATTGAGACTCACAGACCAGAGGATTTAAAGAAAATACAAGAAAATGAAAAATACAGTTCTTGGCCAAAGTACTAAAATTTAATAATTCTTTTTAGTTATTCAAGATCTACTAAGAGGCAGAGTGCTACTATTCACTTATTATCTAATTACATCCTCTCTGCCAAATTCTTAGGTTCTTTATAGGTTGGGACACAAATTAAGAGGGGAGATAAGTACTTTTTTCACTGTAACAACAGGGTTTAAGAAGTAAAATATGAGACTGTTTCTTCTTGTCTTGAAAGCTTGTTTTCTTTCAATATACAAGAAGCTTGTCTTCTAAATTTTAGTAATTGCTCTTTTCAGAGAGGAATGAAACATGAAAATCCTTGCTGTAAGATGAGCATTTCCTGAATAATAAATATGTTCAGCAAGATTGAACTTGTGCTTTAGATGTCACTACAGCAAAGCCGGATAGAGGTGTGTCGTTAAGTGCCCAGCAAGACTCACTCAGCAGCTAAGGGAATTGTTTTCTTACAGCATCATAAGGCATACATTTCAGATGTGAGCACCAGGAAAATGGCAAATCCCCACATATCATGTGTCTTTGGGGACGGATGTAAATACACAAAACCACACTGTTCAGTCAGTGAATGCCAAGGGTCTACTGAACTGTTGGGGAAAATTTAACAATGTAAAACATTGTGAGGAATCTCAGTAATTAAAACATCCTGACTTTCAGAATGCTGCTAATCAATCAGTTAATAATAAAATAGTGACTTTGACAATGAAGCTATTTAATATGTCTAGAAGCAAAAACAACTCTTGCCAATTATTTAAAGGCTTTCAAGTACCTTTCAAAGAACCTGACGACTGGAATAATAAACAGTTTAGAGACACCTGGAGGAGTTTGGGGACAGCTGAGATAGGGAAGGGTGGTGACAGGAGAGAAAGAGAGAGTGGAATAGAACAGTAGATTCAACCTTAAAACAAACGTATAGTCTTTACTTTCAATTATAAAGACAATTTTTATCTGATACTTTGATAGATTCATGGGCAAGAATAATAATGACAAAATCCAAACCAATGAAAGCTAGTTCAGATAAACTTAGAAAATAAAATAGATAATTCATAAGGCACAAAGCTATTCTGAATGTATATACTACCTGACCACCATTATTTTAATTATGGAGTTTAACAGTGATCTCAAGTCATGTCCACCCTCTGGAACCTTGCAGTGCTATAGGAAGGATAAGTAATTTGTATGAATGTCTAAACTTTGATAGAGCTCCCACTTTCTATGATTAAATATCATGAGAAGTGAGAAGACTGATAAATTCTAGCCTTGAGAAAAAGAATTCCAGGAAGATTGAATGCAAGAAATAATATCTGCATATATATACTTTATATGTGCTTGAAAAGTCAGTTCTGAGTTTCTGAGTACAGGTGTGGGGGAAAAAGAGCAGAGGATTCCAGATTGAAAACAAAATAAAGAGAAATGCACTAATATTAATAGTAATGCTGAAAGTAATTGTCAAGCATGATTTCAATATACTGTGAGTTTTGCTTTAAATAACTCAGAAGAAAGCTAATAATAATATTAGAATTTGTAAAGGGACCTTTTTTTGCTATACATTGGAGCAAAATCAAGGTTATTCTTAAAATTATTTAATCTCCCTACAAAAGAGGATGTCAGGCTGTGACTTAGTGAAAAGATACTGAAAGGGTAGGGTATGTTTAATAGATCTTGCAATATTATAGAAGTTCTCAGGTTTTAAGTCAGGGAAGATATCCTGTAGCTAGTATGGATTCTGGCTTGCAAGACAAAACCCAAGGTCAGATTAGACTCTGCAGAAAGTGGGATTTCTTTTGTAAATCACCAAATCTTAGAAACCAGAAGGAAACAGCATGGTGTCAGGGATCCTGTAGGAAGAGTTCTCTTTCCTCCATATTCATGGATGCATGGCTGTTGGCAGCACCCCTGTACACATTTTTCTTACCAACAGGGAAAACCCGAAGCTCAATGTTTTTTCTGATTCCAAATGTAAATAATAACGATGGCAACAAAAAAACACTGATCTCTTGACCAACTGGGCCTATGGTAGTAAATGATTCTGACTGGTTGAGCTATTTCTATTCAGAATAATTTGTAATATGCACAGAAATAGCAGCATGTAGTCCCACCCCTGATCCCCAAAGTACATCAAATCTAGTGAAGAGTGAAAGATATATTTAAGATAAGCAGGATGCTACTCTGGAAAGACATTAGGAAGTATCTACTACGTGGGCTCAGTTATAGAAATTATCCATTTAGTTACGTGCTCCATTCTCTAATCAACCCTTAGTGCTACTCCTATTTGTTAAGTTTTTCTATTTTATTTCACATCATTTCTTCTTTTCCTATTTTTTATTTACTACCTTTATCTCTGAATATTTAGTAGAAGAACACTGTAATTATCCTCAAAGTAAAACTGCATTGTAATGGTGATTCTGTCACTAAGCTACAATGTCTCAGGTCCAAGTAATGCTGTCCCTTTGGCAGGTGGCTGCCTGTTAGGCTCTGCCACTCAGGTTTGCCAGAGGGAGTCTAGAAAGCTGAAGGAAGAGGAGAAAGTAGGATTCTTTCTTCCTTTTTTGATGTCTGTGCCTGTCAGTGGCAACCCAGCGAATTTCCAGTCTCTAGATTTAACACTTGCAGAATCAGCCTCTTTATCCCTTCTTCAGAGGCAGGAGAACCAACCAGTTGATACCAACCTGGATCCAAACCACAGGGACCTTCCTGAGTATAGACATAGTAGCACCTGGCCAGTGTCCTCTAGCAGAATTCTGAGTCTCAGTTCCCCAGGATCACAGTCTTAAACTTCTAAGTTTTAATAATTCCAGCTTCTTCTGTTGGATCCCTCACCCCTAGGGATGGTAGCTGCTTCCTAAAAGGGATACCTTAGGTTTCTTTTCTTCCTTTTCAGTTTGTGAACAGATGGTTAACAATAGTTTATAGTAAAATTGATATTCTTTATTAAAATAAATGATATAATCTGTTTCCTGATTGGCCCCTACCTGATAAATGATAATTCGTTCCAATTGCTATCAGTTTCTCTCACACTACTTCAGGTACTCACACATCAACCACTTTCAATGAACTTGTCAATTGTACCTTGAATATCTGTATATTGGGCACAATGCCAGAAATCTCATAATCTGATTCCATTCACCAGCTCAGTCTTCTTAAAAAGAAAATTCTATAGACGATTAGAAAACAACTCTAAAGTCACAGAACACATCTGTTCAATAAATCATATATTCTATTAATGACAGTGAGAACGGCAAAAGTTGCTGGATAATCATTATCTGGATTACAAATTTATGAATAAAACCACATATCCCTGTTTCTCAATAAACTGAGAAAAAGTAATCCTCTTTAAAAACCAAATAAAAAAAAATAACACCTTCAGAATAGCCAACTCATTTACCTTCAAATCTTGGTTAGACATTGTAGAAATAGGTATTAAATTTCCTTTTTCTTCATAGTATCATAAGCATTAAAATATTATATATAATTTTTAAGTAGTATGAATGAAGCTATGAATATCTTCCATTGCAATTGGACAGGATGTGTATGTTTGCATAAATGTGTATGTGCCCTTCCTTATAGTCATGTTTTATGAACAATAAATCAACTTAGACATGAAACATGACTGTGAATTTTCTTAGAAAGACACGTCTAAAAACCTGTTTCTATTGTAGAAATACCATTGATTGAGTAGTTACTTGCTTTCCAATTCAGTTGCTCAGTTGCGTCCAACTCTTTGCGACTCCATGAACTGCAGCGCACCAGGCCTCTCTGTCCATCACCAACACCCGGAGTCTACCCAAATCCATGTCCATTGAGTCGGTGATGCCATCTAACCATCTCATCCTCTGTCGTCCCCTTCTCCTCCTACCCTCAATCTTTCCCAGCATCAGGGTGTTTTCCAATGAGCCAGCTCTTCGCATCAGGTGGCCAAATTATTGGAGTTTCAGCTTCAACATCATTCCTTCCAAAGAACACCCAGGGCTGATCTCCTTCAGAATGGACTGGTTGGATCTCCTTGCAGTGCAAGGGACTCTCAAGAATCTTCTCCAACACCACAGTTCAAAGGTATCAATTGGCTCAGACGGTAAAGCGTCTGCCTACAATGTGGGAGACCCGGGTTCGATCCCTGGGTGGGGAAGATCCTGTGGAGAAAGAAATGACAACCCACTCCAATACTCTTGCCTGGAAAATCCCATGGACGGAGGAGCCCTAGGCTACAGTCCATGGGGTCGCAAAGAGTCAGACACAACTGAGCGACTTCACACACACAGCTCTCTTTATAGTACAACTCTCACATCCATACATTAATACTGGAAAAACCGTAATGTTGATTAGATGGACCTTTGTTGACAAAGTAATGTCTCTGCTTTTTAAAATGCTGTCTAGGTTGGTCATAACGTTCCTTCCAAGGAGTAAGAGTCTTTTAATTTCATGGCTGCAATCACCATCTGCAGTGATTTTGGAGCCCCAAAGTAAAGTCCGACACTGTTTCCACTGTTTCCCCATCTACTTCCCATGAAGTGATGGGACCGGATGCCATGATCTTTGTTTTCTGAATGTTGAGCTTTAAGCCAACTTTTTTCACTCTCCTCTTTCACTTTTATCAAGAGGCTCTTTAGTTTTACTTCACTTTCTGCCATAAGGGTTGTGTCATCTGCATATCTGAAGTTATTGATATTTCTCCTGGCAATCTTGATTCCAGCTTGTGCTTCTTCCAGGATGCCATTTTTCTACATTAAGTTAAATAAGCAGGGTAACAATACACAGCTTTGATGTACTCTTTTCCTATTTGCCTTTCCCTGTGCTAAATGTTTTATAAACACCAAGATTACCATAAGAGATGATATAGGAATTCATTTTTAACTGTCCTATAAAGTAATCCAAGGCCACGTGGCTAGTAAATGACACATAGAGACCTGAAAAATGCCCAGGTCTATTTGACGGATTAGAAAGAATTTGGGTTTTGGAACCTATTACTTTACTATTACCTGTTTGTAACACTAAACATTGTCCAAAAGGGTTAATATATTCAAGATTAGCATATATGCAACACCAGGCCAGCATCAACCATCATTCTAAAATAAATATCTTTCTTTACTAATAGAATTAGAACAAGGTAGCAGTGTAATGAAGACTTAAAATTAAGGACACAGAAGAATTTCATGACAATGGAGATTGTTCAATGATTCTTTGAAACTATCAGTAGAATTCAGGAAAGACATCAAAATGATAGAAAAGACAGAAGACTCTGTAAGCTTACTTTTGTGTAGGGTTTGCAGAGGAGAAGGATAAAAGATAAATCCTAAATGCCAAAGTTTTCAAAGCCACAAATATTCCATTTGAAAGACTAAAAGTTGTAACAATGACAATATAAGCCACATGTGACAGATAGTTAGATATAGTCATTTAGTTTTATCCCAGGTCTTTTCCTAAACATATGCACACATTTCTGCCTAAATTAAAATAATATTATTTACTTTTCTATCTTTAATGGATGTTGCTTTTTAAAAACAATTAAAGAATACTTTTTTCTTTTTATTTTAGAGAAAAACTCCTCAAACCAGATGGTTGATCTTAATTAATTCTTGTCACAGAGACATCTTTGTCATAAAGTATTTTTTCACAGATGAACAGGATTATATAAGCGTCTTTGTTTACCAAATTACTAAAAAGAATGTCTTTTCACAAGGGAAGCAGTCACTGTGATTTTATCTTTTATTTCTCCAACTTCCTTGGCACTTAAAAGCAATTATAACATTGAGGCTATTGAGCCGTCAGTGAAGCAAGAGACATATTTGTTTTAAATGCTTATGTTTTCAAGAAATAAATTTTTCAGGATTTTTAAGTACTGCAATGTTGAATTTCAGAATAAATATTGGAAAGATCACGTTTGTCAGTAGGCGCTCCATCTGTACACTTAAAACTTGCATTTACCAGCAAGGCATCCTGTGGATGCTGAATGTTTTCTTTATCTCTGTTTTTTCCTCTTTACTTCCCATTGTAACCAGCAAGAACACCAAGGGAAATCCATACCCACTTATTAGATATTTCTCTCTCTCTCTCTCTCTCTCTCTCACACACACACACACACACACACACACACACACACACATTCAAAATATAACTGAATTTCCTGGAAGAAAATTTTCCCACAGTGAAACTTCAATATGGAAAAAATTGTGTAGTATTGTTATATATTAATCCTTGGAAGGTAGGCTGAGCCATGTTATGTGGTTTGTAAATGATAAAGTTGGGACTGAACTCAGATTCTGACCCTAGAATCCAAAGGTCTTTGCATCACACCATGCTTCCTTTTCTCCCTGAATGAAAAAAAAAAATTTTTTTTACAGTCTTTCTTTCTAAATTAATGAGATTTTTATATTAGTTCAAGTAAATCCGTCTTTATCTAAATATCTCATCAGAGAAACATATTCCAATTCATCAAATAACCTTGAATTAATGTGTATGAATATGTGTGTGTGTGTGTATTTTCTTCATGTTTTATTCCCTTTATACAGGAATTGTTTTCCTCCTTATTTGTTATTCTGGTTTGACAAGCCAGCTCTGCCTCCTGTGCTTCAGGGTTTCACTGATACTTCTGTTGTCAAATGTGTGGATGTACTTATCTACATTTATTACATTTTGGAGATAGAGTTCTCATACATTTGCCAGATTTAATAGCCTCCATATTAAAATATAAAAATAATATTTTGTATATAACAATTATTGAAAATGATTAGTTTTCTTTTTTTCCCTTCTCTGCTCCAACTCCTCCCACTTCTAACTAACCCATTAATAATATTAAAGAAAGGAAGGGAGAAGTGAGGGAGAAAAGAGAGGAGATATTAGAAGAATCTTTACAATTTTTCAAAATTGATTGCTTCATTCACTGTTTATTCATTTTTTTATTAAAATATAGTTGATTTACAATGTTTTGTTAGTTTCTGATGTACAGCAAAATGATTATGTGTATATATGATATATATATGTAAATATTTTTTCAGATTCTTTTTCATTATAGTTTATTGTAAGATAGTGAATATAGTTTTCTGTGCTATACAGCAGAACCTTGTTGTTTAAGATTCCCATGGACAGAGGAGCCTGGTGGGCTGAAGTCCATGGGGTCGCTAGAGTCGGACATGACTGAGCGAAATCACTTTCAACCTTTCACTTTCATGCACTGGAGAAGGAAATGGCAAACCACTCCAGTGTTCTTGCCTGGAGAATCCCAGGGACGGGGAAGCCTCATGGGCTGCCATCTATGGGGTTGCACAGAGTCGGACATGACTGAAGTGACTTAGCAGCAGCAGCAGCAGCAGCAGCAGCAGTTTGTATCTGTTAATCCCAAACTCTTAATTTATCTCCCCCTGTCCCTTTCCCCTTTGGTAATTGTAAGTTTGCTTTCTATGTCTGTGAGTCTGTTTCTGCAAATAAGATCATTTTTATCATTTTTTTGGATTCCACTTCTAAATGATGTCATATGGTATTTATGCTTCTGTCTAATATAGTTCACTTTGTATGATAATCTCTGTGTCCATCCATGTAGCTGCAAATGGTAATACTCCATTCTTTTTAATGGCTGAGTAATATTCCACTGTACATATCTATATACCACATCCTCTTTATCTATTCATTTGTCAGTAAGCATTAAGATTACTCCAATATCTTGGTTATTGTAAGCAGTGTGGCTATGAACATTGGTTGCATGTATCTTTTTGAATAAGAATTTTCTGTGGATATTTGCCCAGGAATGGGATTGCTGGATCATATGGCAACTATATTTTTAGTTTTTTAAGGAAACTCCATACGGGCTGTGCCAATTTACATTCCCACCAACATCATAGCACCATTCCCTTTTCTCCACACCCTCCCCAACATTTTTATTTGCAGACTTTTTTGATGATGGCCATTCTGGCTAGTGTGTGATGATACCTCATTGTAGTTTTGATTTGCATTTCAAACCTATATGCAGGTCAGGAAGCAACAGTTAGAACTGGACAGGGAACAACAGACTGGTTCCAAATAGGAAAAGCAGTACATCAAGGCTGTATATTGTCACCCTGA
>SJYT01057334.1:160276-171846 GCA_006410635.1 Cephalophus harveyi
AGAGTTGGACACGACTGAGCGACTGAACTGAACTGAACTGAATAATGATTTTTGGAGAAGGAAATGGCAACTCACTCCAGTGTTCTTGCCTGGAGAATCCCAGGACGGGGCAGCCTGGTGGGCTTGCGTCTATGGGGTCACACAGAGTTGGACACGACTGAAGTGACTTAGAAACAATAATGATTTTGAATATATTTTCATATGCCTATTGGCCCTCTGTATGCCTTCTTTGGAATGTGTATTTAGCTCTTAAAACTATTTTGCGATTGGACTATTTGCTTGTTTTTGATATTGAGTTGTATGAGCTATTTATGTTTTTCAGAAATAAATACTTTTTTGGTTGCATTATCTGCAAATATTTTATCCCATTCTTGGATTGTCTTTTCATTTCGTTTATGGTTTCCTTTGCTGTGCAAAGGTTTATAAGTTTTAATAGACCCCATTTGTTTACTTCAGCTTTTATTTCTATTGCCTTGGAGAATGACCTAAGAAACCATTGCTACAGTTTTTGTTAAAGAATGTTACTCAGCAACTATTTAATGAATGACTTCTTTGTAATGGTCACTGAACTAGAATCAAGGTTGTGATAGTGAGTAAAACCAGATAAATTTATATAGACTTTACAAAAATATTTAAAGGTTTCTATATAAGGATGATGGAGAGGAAAGTCATGTGTAATAAGTGTGTTAGTAAATTTTTGAGAGCAAAATAATTTTTATCATTAATGGCATGTTAAATATAAAGTATTATCTTACAAATTAAGAGTTTTTGAAGTATTTTAAAGAATTTATTCAAGTCAACAAATTAAACCTCTGCAAAGAAACTTTTTATATTGCTTGATAATAACTCTGACGAAAGACATGCATAATATCACTTTATTCACAAACAACTTGAGATTGAACTCCAGAACAAGACAGAACTTTTAAAGTCGTTCTCATCTCACAAACACTTAAGGGTGCTGAAGAGAGAGAATCTCCGTGGCCATTGAGCATGGCTCACTCTGTTTTAACTTGAGTTTCATCCTTGACTCTCAGTCTCCCATACATTGCAGTTCAGTAATGAGTGGATGACAGTTTAGGTATTGACTGTCAGTATAGAGTTCATGTCTATAAATTGTAAGCATATTGCCATGCCTAAAATGCCATCCTTTTACCTCTGAACTTGTAACAACCAATGCAATATTGTTTTTCTCTATAGAATAAATCATTGTTGGTGTCTGTCACATCACACTCAATTGCAATCAAAAGTTATCATTATTTCATACTCCAGTGAATCATTGTAAGTTCTGTACCAATGGCTCTATTGTATGATGTAATATAACAGCTACTCAAGCTATTTGATCATACTGTGAAATAATACTGAAGCTCTGAAACCATAAACTTTACCAACATACTTGTTGGGCATGCAGAGAGAAAAAATTAATTTGTAGATATAGAGTACCAAAAAAAAATCCAAACAAAAGTTGAATTTGCCTTAAGATTTAGATCAAAAGAAAAATGTGATATTTTAAAATTAATTTTTAAACTTATGTAGGAAATATGTACATGTAGGAAATATATTTTGTAAGGTGGTTTTCATGTGCTAATGTGTGAACTCTATGTCCTATCTTCTTAGTGGAAATAAAACAATTTAAATCCATTAAGTCAATGAGCTTGTCTTAGTTGGCAAGAACAGTCTTGGTCAGCAAGATAGTTGGAGATCCAGGGAGGAGGAAAGGATGAAGATATATAGTCAAAATGTTCTTAGGGCCACAAGAAAGAAAGAAATGGTACATTTTGTGAATTTATAGACAAGATTAGAAGTGAGAATATGTATGTATCCCTAGAGTTGCAAAAGAAAAAATGATGTTATACTCAACAGGGATGGTTCAATTCTTTCCAGAGGCTCAGTTGTGTCTGACTTTTTGCAACTCTATGGACTGCAGCATGCCAGGCCACCCTGTCCATCACTAACTCCTGGAGTTCACTCGAACTCATGTCCATTGAGTCGGTGATGCCATCCAACCATCTCATCCTCTGTCGTCCCCTTCTCCTCCTGCCTTCAATCTTTCCCAGCATCAGCGACTTTTCAAATGAGTTAGCTCTTCGCACCAGGTGGCCAAAGTATTGGAGCTTTGCCAAAGTATTTCAGCTTCAGCATCAGTCCTTCCAATGAACATTCAGGACTGATTTCCTTTATTTAGGATGGACTGGTTGGATCGTCTTGCAGTGCAAGGGACTCTCAAGAGTCTTCTCCAACACCACAGTACAAAAACATCAATTCTTCGGTGCTCAGCTTTCTTAATAGTCCAACTCTCACATCCATAAATGACTACTGGAAAAACCAAACCCTTGACTAGACGGACCTTTGTTGGCAAAGTAATGTCTCTGCTTTTTAATATGCTGTCTAGGTTGGTCATAACTTTCCTTCCAAGGAGTAAGCGTTTTTTAATTTCATGGCTGCAATCACCATCTGCAGTATATTGGAGCCACAAAAAATAAAGTCTGCCACTGTTTCCACTGTTTCTCCATATATTTGCATGAAGTGATGGGACCAAATGCCATGATCTTAGTTTTCTGAATGTTGACCTTTAAGCCATTTTTTTTTCACTTTCCTCTTTTACTTTCATCAAGAGGTTCTTTAGTTCTTCACTTTCTGCCATAAGGGTGGTGTCATCGGCATATCTGAGGTTATTGATATTTCTCCCAGCAATCTTAAATCTACCTTGTGCTTCATCCAGCCCAGCGTTTCTCATGATGTACTCTGCATATGAGTTAAATAAGCACGATGACAATATACAGCCCTGACATACTCCTTTTCCTATTTGGAACCAGTCTGTTGTTCCATGTTCAGTTCTAACTGTTACTTCCTGACCCGCATACAGGTTTCTCAAGAGGCAGGTCAGCTGATCTGGTATTCCCATCTCTTTCAGAATTTTCCAGTTTATTGTGATCCACACAGTCAAAGGCTTTGGCATAGTCAATAAAGCAGACATAGATGTTTTTCTGGAACTCTTGTGATTTTTTGATGATCCAGCAGATGTTAGCAATTTCATCTCTGGTTCCTCTGCCTTTTCGAAAACCAGCTTGAAAATCTGGAAATTCATGTGTTATTGAAGCCTGGCATGGAGAATTTTGAGCATTACTTTACTAGCGTGTTAGATAGGTGCAATTGTGCGGTAGTTTGAGCAATCTTTGGCATTGCCTTTCTTAGGGATTGGAGTGAAAACTAACCTTTTCCATTCCTGTGGCCACTGCTGAGTTTTCCAAATTTGCTGGCATATTGAGTGCAGCACTTTCACAGCATCATCTTTTAGGATTTGAAAGAGCTCAACTGGAATTGAGCTCCACTAGCTTTGTTCATAGTGATTTTTCCTAAGGCCCACTTGACTTCCCATTCCAGGATGTCTGGCTCTAGATGAGTGATCACACCATCGTGATGATCTGGGTCGTGAAGGTCTTTTTTGTACAGTTCTTCTCTGTATTCTTCCCACCTCTTCTTAATATCTTCTTCTGTTGGGTCCATACCATTTCAGTCCCTTTATTGAGCCCATCTTTGCATGAAATATTCCCTTGATATCTCTAATTTTCTTGAAGAGATCTCTAGTCTTTCCCATTCTATTTTTTCCCTCTATTTCTTTGCACTGATCACTGAGGAAGGCTTTCTTACCTCTCCTTGATATTCTTTGGAACTCTGCATTCAAATGGGTGTATCTTTCCTTTTTTCCTTTGCCTTTTGGCTCTCTTCTTTTCACCACTGTTTGTAAGGCCTCTTTAGAGAGCCATTTTGCTTTTTTGCATTTCTTTACCATGGGGATGGTCTTGATCCCTGTCTCCTGTACAATGTCACAAACCTCTGTCCATAGTTCACCAGGCACTCTATCAGATCTAGTTCCTTAAATCTATTTCTCACTTCCACTGAATAATCATAAGGGATTTGATTTAGGTCATACCTGAATGGTAGTGGTTTTCTCCACTTTCTTCAATTTAAGTCTTACTTTGGCATTAAGGAGTTCATGATCTGAGCCAAAACAGCTCCTGGTCTTCTTTTTGCACATTGTATAGAGCTTCTCCATCTTTCGCTGCAAAGAATATAATCAGTCTCATGTCAGTGTTGACCATTGGTGATGTCCATGTGTAGAATCTTCTCTTGTTTTGTTGAAAAAGGGTGTTTGCTATGATCAGTGCATTCTCTTGGCAGAACTGTATTAGCCTTTACCCTACTTCATTTTGTATTCCAAGGCCAAATTCCCTGTTACTCGAGGTGTTTCTTAACTTCCTGCTTTTGCATTCCAGTCCCCTAAAATAAAAAGGGTATCTTTTTTGACTATTAATTCTAGAATGTCTTGTATGTCTTCATACTGTTCAACTTCAGCTTCTTCAGCGTTACTGGTCAGGGCACAGAGTTGGATTACCATGATATTGAATGGTTTGCCTTGGAGATGAACAGAGATCATTCTGTCATTTTTGAGATTGCATCCAAATTCTGCATTTAGGACTCTTTTGTTGACTGATGGCTACTCCATTTCTTCTAAGGGATTCTTGCCCACTGTAGTAGATATAATGGTCATCTGAGTTAAATTTCCCCATTCCAGTCCATTTTAGTTCGCTGATTCCTAGAATGTCGACGCTCACTCTTTCCATCTCCTGTTTGATCACTTCCAATTTGCCTTGATTCATGGACTAACATTCCAGGTTCCTATGCAATATTGCTCTTTACAGCATCGTACCTTGCTTCTATCACCAGTCCCATCCACAACTGGGTGTTGGTTTTGCTTTGGCTCCATCCCTTCATCTTTCTGGAGTTATATCTCTACTGATCTCCAGTAGCATATTGGACATCTACTGACCTGGGGAGTTCATCTTTCAGTGTCCTATCTTTTTGCCTTTTCATACTGTTCATGGGGTTCTAAAGGCAGGAATACTGAAGTGGTTTGCCATTCCCTTCTCCAGTGGACCACATTTTGTCAGAACTCTCCACCATGACCCATCTGTCTTGGGTGGCCCTACATGGCATGGCTTATAGTTTCATTGAGTTAGACAAGGTAGAGGTCCATGTGATCAGATTGGTTAGTTTTCTGTGATGGTAGTTTTCAGTCTGTCTGCCCTCTGATGGAGATGGATAAGAGGCTTGTGAAAGCTTCCTGATGGAATAGACTGACTGAGGGGGATACTGGGTCTTGTTCTGATGGGCAGGACCATGCTCAGTAAATCTTTAATCCAATTTTCTGTTGATGGGTAGAGCTGTGTTCTCTCCCTGCTATACCTGGGGCCAAACTATGGTGGAGGTAATGAAGATAATGGTGACCTCCCTCAAAAGATCCCATGCCTGTACTGCTACAGTCCATGCCCCAACTCTGCAGCAGGCCACCACTGATCCACACTTTCACCAGAGACTTCCGAACACCCACAGGCAAGTCTCCTGTGGGGTCACTGTTCCTTTCTTCTGGGTCCTGGTGCCCAAGGTTCTGTTGTGCCCTCTAAGAATCTATTTCTCAGTCCTGTGTAAGTTCTGGCAGCTCTGTGGTGTGGTTAATGGCAGCCTCCTCCAAGAGGACTTATACCATATCCACACCCAGAGCCCCTGCCCCTGAGGCAGACCACTGCTGACCCGTGCCTCCACAGGAGACACTCAAACACAGTTCTGTCTCAATCTCTTTGGGGTCCCTGGGTCCTGGTGCACACAAGGTTTGTGTGAGCCCTCTGAGCATCTCTGGTGGGAATGGAGTTTGATTCTAAACGTGAATTTGCCCCTCCTACCATCTTGCTGGGGCTCCTCCTTTGCCCTTGGACATGGGGTATCGCCTCACAGCTGCTCCAGTGCCTACTGCCTTACTGGGGTTTTTCTGACCTTGGACATGGGATATCTCCATACGGCCGGTCCAGTGAAGCGCAGCCGCCGCTGCTGACCTTGGACATGGGAATGGTTCAGGAGAATTGATAAAGATCATATATACAGTGTGAGAAGGTTTTAAGGAAATCAACAAAGACTGGAAACACACCCTGCAAGAAACTACTACCAAATCTGAGCCTAATATAGAAAGATAGTGAGAGGGAGCAGAGGAGAAGGTAAGCCATCATTGGAATCTGACAAGACATAGTTTAGAAAGCTCTCTGGGAAGGTTTGTTAACATACACAGAGGCAGGCAGACACTGCAGAACCATGGCCTGGCAGGGAAGGAAGTCAGAGCCCAAGGGTGCTGTGATTCAGAGCTTAAGTGTCAACTTATGGAAGCTCAAAATATGAGTGACTGAGGTTGCAAAAAGAGCATATCCAACACACTTATGAAAAAAGGCTAGAGTCATGAGAAATATGGGGAGAATTAACCCTATGAATCCAAGAACATATTAATCTTTGTACTGGTAGATATTGAGACCAGAGTAAATAAATTTTCCAGTAGTTTTCCAAATCCATGTTTCCTTCCACCCTCCATCTTACCATTTTAATTCCTGCTCTGGAGCCAGTAGAGCTCATCCTCCTGTTCGTGATACCCTGATCACTGATTGCTCCTCTTTGCTTTTGTCACTGCCCAAGGAGTACAAGACTGCCTGATTATGGTAGGCTGGTTGAGCTAGAAAGTCAGCTGCTGCTGCTGCTGCTAAGTTGCTTCCGTTATGTCTGACTTTGTGCGACCCCATAGACGGCAGCCCACCAGGCTCCCCCGTCCCTGGGATTCTCTAGGCAAGAACACTGGAGTGGGTTGCCATTGCCTTCTCCCCAGAAAGTCAGCAGCTTAATTCAAGTATTAAATCTTAAGAGATGGTACATGAGAATATGAAATTCAAATACCCATCCCAAGATAATAGCTATTAAAAAATACAGTTGACCCTTAAACAAATTTGAACTGCATGGGTCTACTTAAACACAGATATTTTAAAATATTAAATGCTACAGTTCTACAAGATCTGTGGTTGCTTGAATCTGCAAATGTGGAGGGACCCACAATTAAGCCACGATTGTTCAAAGGTCAACCTTTCATAGATAGATAGATACATAGGTAGGTAGGCAGATAGATATAGTAGCTTTTCTGTTTTAGAATTATCCATAATGTCCTCTGAAACTTTAGATACAGAGGAATTGCATAGCCCATAGCTACATATAATCTCATGCTGATAGGTTGTTGCAATTTTTTTTCTAAAATTACTCTCCTTATTTGCAAACTGGCATTTAACTATTTATTGCTTGCTGGCTTGCTTACTTGCAGCTACATCAGTTTCATTTCACCTCCAGTATCTTGCTTTTCCCCTTGTCCCCACCCTGTATTATATTACTATATGCACCCAGCAATAGAGCTTCAAAATGCATGGCATGCATACTGTTAGAAGAGGAAGAAGAAATAGACAATTCTACACTCATAGTAGATATTTTATAGATTTCTCTTTGAAATTGATATCTAAGTAGACAGGCAAAAGAATAAAGATATAGAAAATGTGACTACTGTTAACTAATATTAAATAATTTACAATTTATAGACTTTGAAGATCTATGAATGTTATTAACTTGAAGTGTGATCTTTAGAAATACCAAAAAACAATAAAAAAAGTACATCTTTTTCAAATGCTCACTTAAATTTACTAAGATACTGTACATTTTTTATCACAAATTAATCCAAACAAAATTGAAATGATTGAAGTAATAGAGAACATTTTCTCTTACCACACATAATTAAAACAGAAATGAGTAACAGGAAAATATTTGGAAAATCTTTATAAATTTGGAAATCAAACAACAGTCTTCTAAATAACCTTTAGATCACAGAAAAAATCAGAAGAGAAATTAGAAAATATTTTAAAACTGAATAAAAATGCAAAACATCAAAATTTGTGGGATGCAGCTGAACAGTACTTACAGAAAACTTAGAGATTTAAATGCTTAAATATAAACAGAAATAGTAGCTAAAATCAATGATATAATCTTTGTTGTTAAGAAGCTAGAAAAAGATCAAGTTAAAGTGAAAATAAATGAAAACAAATATGAAACATAAGACTGATGATTTTGAAGAAAGTAGACAATAAGAATAATCAATAAAAACAGAAGTTTGTTCATTAAGTCCATAAAATTGATGAACCTTTAATTGGACTGATCAAGATAAAGGACACAAACTCTTAGTACTAGAAGTAGAAGAAGAGCTATCACTCGACAGCCTAGAGATATAAACTGAATAATTCAGGAATATTATCAACAACTTTTTGTCAACATATTTGTCAACCCAGATGAAATAACAAATTCCTTGAAAACAAGATTTTTCCAAAATATATACAGTGATAGAAAATTTGAATTGTATTATATCTAAGACAAATATTTAATTCATAAATAAAAACCTTTTCATAGAGAAAGTGTCAGGCTCAGATAGCTCCACTAATGAGTTCTGCCTAACATTTGCAAAAGAATATTACCATTCTTTCATCAGAAAATAGATGAAAAGGGAATGATTCCTCACTTATTTATGAGGCCACCATAACCATGATACCAAAAGCATAGATGTTGCAACAAAGAAAAAAATGTATAAGAACAATATCTGTCATAAATACAGATGCAAAAAACTAATATAATAGTGAGGTGAGGTGAGGTGAAGTCGCTCAGTCGTGTCCGACTCTTTGCGATCCATCCATGGGATTCTCCAGGCAAGAATACTGGAGTAGATTGCCATTTATCTTAAGAGATGGTACATGAGAATATGAAATTCAAATACCCATCCCAAGATAATAGCTATTAAAAAATACAGTTGACCCTTAAACAAATTTGAACTGCATGGGTCTACTTAAACACAGATATTTTAAAATATTAAATGCTACAGTTCTACAAGATCTGTGGTTGCTTGAATCTGCAAATGTGGAGGGACCCACAATTAAGCCACGATTGTTCAAAGGTCAACCTTTCATAGATAGATAGATACATAGGTAGGTAGGCAGATAGATATAGTAGCTTTTCTGTTTTAGAATTATCCATAATGTCCTCTGAAACTTTAGATACAGAGGAATTGCATAGCCCATAGCTACATATAATCTCATGCTGATAGGTTGTTGCAATTTTTTTTCTAAAATTACTCTCCTTATTTGCAAACTGGCATTTAACTATTTATTGCTTGCTGGCTTGCTTACTTGCAGCTACATCAGTTTCATTTCACCTCCAGTATCTTGCTTTTCCCCTTGTCCCCACCCTGTATTATATTACTATATGCACCCAGCAATAGAGCTTCAAAATGCATGGCATGCATACTGTTAGAAGAGGAAGAAGAAATAGACAATTCTACACTCATAGTAGATATTTTATAGATTTCTCTTTGAAATTGATATCTAAGTAGACAGGCAAAAGAATAAAGATATAGAAAATGTGACTACTGTTAACTAATATTAAATAATTTACAATTTATAGACTTTGAAGATCTATGAATGTTATTAACTTGAAGTGTGATCTTTAGAAATACCAAAAAACAATAAAAAAAGTACATCTTTTTCAAATGCTCACTTAAATTTACTAAGATACTGTACATTTTTTATCACAAATTAATCCAAACAAAATTGAAATGATTGAAGTAATAGAGAACATTTTCTCTTACCACACATAATTAAAACAGAAATGAGTAACAGGAAAATATTTGGAAAATCTTTATAAATTTGGAAATCAAACAACAGTCTTCTAAATAACCTTTAGATCACAGAAAAAATCAGAAGAGAAATTAGAAAATATTTTAAAACTGAATAAAAATGCAAAACATCAAAATTTGTGGGATGCAGCTGAACAGTACTTACAGAAAACTTAGAGATTTAAATGCTTAAATATAAACAGAAATAGTAGCTAAAATCAATGATATAATCTTTGTTGTTAAGAAGCTAGAAAAAGATCAAGTTAAAGTGAAAATAAATGAAAACAAATATGAAACATAAGACTGATGATTTTGAAGAAAGTAGACAATAAGAATAATCAATAAAAACAGAAGTTTGTTCATTAAGTCCATAAAATTGATGAACCTTTAATTGGACTGATCAAGATAAAGGACACAAACTCTTAGTACTAGAAGTAGAAGAAGAGCTATCACTCGACAGCCTAGAGATATAAACTGAATAATTCAGGAATATTATCAACAACTTTTTGTCAACATATTTGTCAACCCAGATGAAATAACAAATTCCTTGAAAACAAGATTTTTCCAAAATATATACAGTGATAGAAAATTTGAATTGTATTATATCTAAGACAAATATTTAATTCATAAATAAAAACCTTTTCATAGAGAAAGTGTCAGGCTCAGATAGCTCCACTAATGAGTTCTGCCTAACATTTGCAAAAGAATATTACCATTCTTTCATCAGAAAATAGATGAAAAGGGAATGATTCCTCACTTATTTATGAGGCCACCATAACCATGATACCAAAAGCATAGATGTTGCAACAAAGAAAAAAATGTATAAGAACAATATCTGTCATAAATACAGATGCAAAAAACTAATATAATAGTGAGGTGAGGTGAGGTGAAGTCGCTCAGTCGTGTCCGACTCTTTGCGATCCATCCATGGGATTCTCCAGGCAAGAATACTGGAGTAGATTGCCATTTCCTTCTCCAGGGGATCTTCCCGACCCAGGGATCGAACCCAGGTCTCCCGCATTGGAGGCAGTTGAAATTCAGCGTTATTTAAAATGGGTAAGTCATCATGACCAAGTTAAGTTCATTTAAGACATGAAAGTTTGATTCACCATTTAGAAATTGATTAAGGTTTTTATCATGTTAACAAAATTAAGAAAAGAATGTTTATCTCAATAGAGGCAGAAAAAACGTTTAATAAAATTGAACACATATTCATGATGAATCTCTCAGCAAACTACCTATAGAAGGAATGTTCTCAACTTGATAAAGAACATATTAAGAAAAAAAAAAAAAACCTAATGCCTATGTTGACTTAAAATAATGCACAGTGCGAAATTTGCAAGTTAAGTTTTATTTCAGACAATAAGGACTGTGGCCCCAGAGACTGCATTTCAGATAGCTCTGAGAAACTGTTTTGAGGCAGTGAGGGAAGGTACTAAGATATATAGGAGTTTTGCAACAAAAGGCAGGTAGTCGGGAACATCAAAAGATTAGTGTTAATTAAAGAAACCAGATATGCCGAGCTAAGGAATGTAGTGCTCTTTATGTATGGGCAGGTGCAAGAGTTTGGACTCACTGATACCATCCCTTCCCCAATCTGGGGCCAGTGTCCTATGTTTTCACATCCTGAGTTTCCTCAGGGCTCACTAGCTCACAACCCTTGGTGGCTGAAATTGCTGATGACTGTGACATTCGTAGTTTACTGATATGGCCAGAAATATTCCATTTCTCACCTCAAGTCATATTTAGTAGTGTTGAATTAATTGCTTTTGACCAAAGATCAAGAACGAGGTAAGAATATTCTCCCTTTACCAATTTTATTCAACATTATACTGGAAGACCTAACCAATGCAAAAGCACAAAATAAAGAAATAAAAGGCATATAGATAGGAAAAAAAGAAATAAATCTGTCTTTATTTTTAGACAACTTGAATATATACATGGAAAATTCTAATAAATTTCCCAATAAATTATGAAAATAATAATTTTGCAACATCACGAAGTA
>SJYT01057336.1:0-56535 GCA_006410635.1 Cephalophus harveyi
TGTATCATCATTGTCACCTGCTTGATTTGCAAGCACCTGCTTAGGTGCCACTTTGCAGGAACAGAGCTGTAGCATGAAGGAAGGGAGCCTGTACTCAGCCTTCACTTTGTAAACGAGAAAACTACCATTTCCACATTAAATCTCAGGGCTATTTTTAAATTAAAGGAAATAAAAAATCCAGAGTGCCTTGAATTCCTCAATAAAAATGTGCTACAAGAATATGAAGTCCATAAATTTTATGTGTCTCCTTCTCTGCAGCCTAACAGCTGGTCCAGAAGGGAAAAGGTTGGTTTAGACCCAAGTTGCAGTTACCAAGGGCAGCAGTGTGATCATCTGACTGGAGGTTACAGAAACCTTGCTAAGGGGGTCAGAAGGCAGCACCGCCCCCATTCATGTAGGTGTCAGGACAGCAGCAGAAAATGGCAGCCAAGCCTGTTTTGTTGGACTCCTGCTGGAATGCTCATGGAGGATAAGATGATGCTGTAAAAGCTTTATGACCCTGCGGTGAAGGAGACCATCCTTAGTGTTGGGCTGTTACTCACAGGATTGCTATAACATATGCAAATAAAACACAAGTACTTCATATACCTTATACAAATAATTGTGTATTTACAGACTTAATCTTTTTACATTTCTGCAAGAAATAATCTACATGAGAGCAGGACTCAAGTCCATATCATCAGCATTATATCCTAGTTTTCAGTATAATACCTGGTACACAATAGGTTATCAGTGAATATCGGTTCAATGATATCTTAATGCCCTGAAATGTTATCACCTCCTCCTTCAAGAATGAATAAATGAACAAGATCATTGACTTTTATACACTCAAGTATTAAATCTTATTAAGCACATTCTGTGCTGAGGTAACACCTGAAACATAACAGGCACCAAGACTAACTGAATGCTTTGATTTCTCCATTTGACTATAAACCCCATGAGATCGGGGATCATTTCTTGTTTGCAGCACTTAGCATGGCTCCCAGAATATGTAAATACTTTCTACCTCCTTGGTCAACTCAGTCAAACATGGCAGACCTCCAAAAGTTTCAGAAGCAGTGCAGTTTGTAAGAAATAATACCAAAATAAGAATCTCAAGTCCTGGTTTAAATTTCAACTCTGGCACCATAAATATAGGCATGTACTGAGACTTTCTGCCCTTCTTTTTTCCTCATCAATCTGGAGTATAATCTCTAAATTTCCCTTCTCTCCATGGCCTCCTGAAATGCCCCTACTAATCAGAATTTGTTTAGGTATCTAGTTGGAGAGACAGAGAGAAAAAGAGATTACATAACTGTTTATGCACATACTTTATATCATATTGCAGGCTCTACATTCCAGAAAATTTATTGTCTTCAGTAGAAATTTATGTCATATTAAATATTCTCAAGATTGCTTACCCTAAATGCTACCCTCTCTGAGCTTCTCATTTAAAGGAGGCCTCCTAGTTTGTTCAGGGCTTCACCACAGGGCCTAGGACAGTGTCTGGTCAGAAACGACATTCAACAAATATATGTTGAATGTGAGGAAAAATGAAGTACATGGAAGTGAGAGGGGGAGAAAAAGAGAGAAATGCTTTTGATTTAGATTCTGAAAACCAGCAAGAAGCAAATGGAGCATATAAAGGGAACGCAGACTATATACTGGTAGTATTGTTTGGGATTTAAAAAAAAGTATCTGCTACATCACCGACTCGGTTTACTGACAGTTAATTTTTAAGAAGGCTAAGGCTGTGATAAAAGGAATGAAGAAAACCACGAGCAGATATCATTTAAAGCCAAAGTTACTAAGTGATAGTTAAATCACACAATTGTATCCAGTGAATTTTTACTTCAAGTACAAAAGAAAAAATAATATCCTGAGGCTAGCAGAATTAAAATCTCTCTCATCTCTTAATAGAAAAGCATACATCCCAATGCCATTTCTTTAATGCCTCCTGTAGGTTAGATGTCATTTAGCTCTAATCTTGGGAAGTAATTATTACTGCCCTCAATTTACAGGTAAAAAACTGAGGCTCAAAAAGACCAAATGACTTGTCTAAGATCATTCAGCTAAAGGCAGCATGAGATTAAAACCCAAAGCTGCTGAATTTAAAGTCTAGATATCTTCCTTTATGAAATATAAAAGTATCCTGCCTCCAGGGAATAGAATTTTCTCTCAAACTATAAACCATCCTATGAGATAGAAAAAGCCTAAAAACCTTATCAAAATCTTACACATAGTATTATTGAAAAGTTGCTTTCAGAATGAGATGCTTTCATTTTAATCCTATTTTCCAAGAGACTTCCACTATAATATTTATTTAAAAGCATATTTCCATAGGAAAAAAAGAGGCCTAGGCATAATAGAAGCATTCTTACTCAAACAGTACTCTTACAAAATCATGTTCCAGATAAAGTCAATGTATAATGATAAAATATGCATGTAAACCAAGTCACCTAATTCAAACAAAACACAGAAATTTTGTGTCTGACAATGGTTCAATGGTCTAAAAAAGAAAACAAAGGACAGAAGCTCACTGCCTTAAAAGTTACTCTTCTATGAAATCCCGTTGCTGAAATTTCACATGCAGAACTTGGTAGCTGATAGAGTTTTGTTTCAAAGCTAATATAGAAGCTGCTGGCTTCCAGAAATAAACAAATGGAGCCGGGCTGCAGTGGAAAGGAGCCAGAAGAAATCCAGAGACTGATTTTCAAAATAAGCTGAAAGAGGACAAAAGAGAAAATTGATTTCTAGAAACACACAGCCAAGAGCATCTGAAATGTAACTGCTAGGAGTCCTCAGGCAATAGCCCAAGTTTGCTTTTTGTTTCATAAATTTATAAAACTGCTGCATTTTAATGCCCAGAAGCAAGTGTAAGTCTTCACTCTTTATTTTTGATGCAGAATAGATGTCCGGAAATGTCTAGCAACTCGTCCAGTGGAGCACAGCTAGTCAAAGAGTATTTTGAGCCATTCCATGAAGGTAACTAACATAATATTGTAAAGCAACTATAATCCAATAAAAATAAATAAAGTATTTCATGATAAGATTTGCTTTTTCAAATTGCAAACTATTTCAATTTGCCTAAGCACATTGGGCAAATTAGCACATTTACAAATTAGCAAACCACTATAAACATTTTTTTAATAATTATCTTTCAAATTGTTTACAGAAAATGCTAGCTTTTTGCAAACCTTTGAACTCTTTGGATTCACAATGTTTGGTGATAAACAAATTGAACAGAAAATGAAGCAGTTGAGCTCCTATTGGCAAGGTTGAATGATGGGATTTAGAACAATCACCGTTATGCACAGATAGGACAGAAGAGGCTGTGGAGAATTCAAAACAGCTAGGATATTATTAGCAAAATATTTCTTTAATAGAAGTGTGCCAACTGACACAGTATACACAGGGACCAATTTGGAGTGGAAATGAGAGAGGATCAAAGTGCTCTGGAAAATAGGAGACAAGGAGGAGGGGCTGAGAGAGGTGTCTGCACAGCTGGGCATGCTCCCCGACTGGCAGCCCTGCGCGACCAGCAGAACACAGCTCTGCCGACACACTTGTCCAGCAAGGGTTGCTTCTACAGCTCTGCCAAGCTCCATTTAAAAAAACAAAAACAAAAACTTGAAACCACTATGACAATACTCTTGGGAATGTGAGGCTCCAAGAGTCAAGAAAACACAGAGCTGAGGTTTCTGCTGCTTCCCTTTCGCTGGGTTTCTGTACAGACCAGGCACAGAGACACCGTTCAAAGACCACAGAGTAACCCGATATGCTTTACACGACGTTCCCTACATTTAAAAGTGTTTTTTTACAAACACCATTGGCAGCATTTTTCATTATTATTTTCATCATTTGCAGTTTCACGTTGGACTACCATAAAGCCGTTTTCCACGTTTGTTGCCAGCAGCAGAACTTGGTCAGCTGCCGCTCGGAACTAGTTCCACACTCTCTCTCCCCACTATCTGTAATGTGACCCAGTTTTGGTAAGAGAAAAAGAGTTCCTGATCCTTAATTGCTGCAGCCTGCCAGGAGCTCTTTGCTGGACATGGGAAGTTTCTGACCCTCACCAGAGCATCACAATGTATAGGTCAATTGTCTGGTCCTTAAGAGTGTTGGACACAGGGAAAAGTCTCTGGGAAGATCAAATTAAAAGAAGGAGAGCACTGCATCAGACTGGGACTGCACACAGCCCAGACACAGCTTCCTGTGCCACTGGGGGGCAATTAGGAAGACAGAGGGAGATGGAGCCTGCGCAATGGGACTGTGCTGAGGCCTAGTAGCACCACTCAACCACTCACTTGCCCAGTGAATGGAAGGGAGTTAATCTCACTGAGCCTGAATTACAGCGTCTAAATGTGGGAATAAACATTAATAAGCTAATTAGTAAACAGTAACCATGTTTGTTAGGAAAGTATGAAAAAGTCTTTGTGATCTATACTATGACTTATGGAAATTAGTTATTAATGTTACCACGAAAAATCATTTCCTTTTATGAGTGTACACACACACACACACATGCAAGATACAGAGGGAATAATTTCAGTTAATTAATTACTGCAATATATTTTGATTTCCTTAACTTACATAGCTTGACTCAGTGTTGGTCAAGGGCTGGGCTATCAGGGTAACATTGGCAGAATAGAATCTAATTTAAATCAAGATGGGTTGTCTAGACCATTTCATGTTTTCAGTGCTGATCCACTTACAAGGCTTTCAGAAATAAATTTTGATGGCATTAAGTTTGACCTCTCTTGTGATGACAGAGTTGGAAACTGAAGGTAAGTGCAGGACCAGTTTGGAGAGTCCAGCTCATCTCCTTAATGCTGTTGCTGCTGCTGCTAACTCGCTTCAGTCATGTCCAACTCTGTGCGACCCCATAGACAGCAGCCCACCAGGCTCCCCCATCCCTGGGATTCTCCAGGCAAGAACACTGGAGTGGGTTGTCATTTCCTTCTCCAATGCATGAAAGTGAAAAGTGAAAGTGAAGTTGCTCAGTCATGTCCGACTCTTTGCAACTCCATGGACTGCAGCCTACCAGGCTCCTCAGTCCATGGGATTTTCCAGGCAAGAGTACTGGAGTGGGGTGCCATTGTCTTCTCCACCTTAATGCTTTTAACTCCATTCAAAAGGGAAAACGTACATAAAAACAAAACATAACAATATATCATATGATTCCACTTATATGAAGCACCCAAAATAGTCAAATTCATAGAGATGGAAAGTAAAATAGTGGTTAACAGGGGCTGGGCAGACAGGGAGTTGTCTAATAGGTACACAGCTGGGTGAAGAGAAACTAAAGAGCCTCTTGATAAGAGTGAAAAAGGAGAGTGAAAAAGCTGTATTGAAACTCAATATTCAAAAAATTAAGATGATGGCATCTGGTCCCATCACTTCATGGCAGGGATGGGGGGGGAGGCGAGGGGGAAACTGACAGATTTTATTTTATTGGGCTCCAAAACCACTGTGGACAGTGACTGCAGCCATGAAATTAAAAGACATTTGCTTCTTTGAAGGAAAGCTATGACAATCCTGACAGCATATTCAAAAGTAGAGACATAACTTTGCCGACAAAGGTCTGCATAGTCAAAGCTATGGTTTATCCAGTAGTCATGTAAGGATGTGAGAGTTGGACCATAAAAAAGGCTTCACACCAAACAACTGATGCTTTGGAATTGTGGTGTTGGAGAAGACTCTTGAGAGTCCCTTGGACTGCAAGGAGATCGAACTAGTCAATCCTAAAGGAAACCAACCCTAAATATTCATTGGAAGAACTGATGCTGAAGTTGAAGCTCCAATACTTTGGCCACTTGATGTGAAGAGCTGATTCATTGCAGAAGACTTGGATGCTGGGAGAGATTGAGGGAAGGAGAAGAAGGGGGTGACAGAGGATGAGATGGTTGAATGGCTTCACTGATTTAATGGACATGAGTTTGACCAAACTCTAGAAGATAGTAAAGGACAGGGAAGCCTAGTGTGCTGCAGTCCATGGGGTCACAAAGAGTCTGGCATAACATAGTGACTGAACAACAAGGGCTGGTAGATGGGGAGTTGTTTAACAGGTACACAGTTTCAGTTTGGGGTGACGACAAGGTTCTGGAGATAAATGGTGGTAATGATGGTGCAACAATGTGAATCTACTAATTAATACTATACACTTAAAATGATTAAAATGGTAAAGTTTGATGCAAGTATTTGACCACAATAAAAGAACAGGGAAATTTTATTTTAAATATTTCCATCACTTCATATTAAATAGTTGATTTAATGGAGGTTTTTAAGTTATTATTAAAAGCACAGAACCAAAAGATGTATATAACATTCTGTCACAAATCAGTAAGTAAAGGAAAACAGTTATTAGAAGATCTTCCAGGTTCACTTCTGGATTGGCATGAATCCAAAGCAAATTTTAAAAAGAAAGAGGAAGAGAGTCACACTGATTGAATTGCCCATATTTTATTAAAACATGGCTTTGCTACATCTAAATATACTCTATACTCTGAAAAAGAATGGGGACAAGTTTATCAGCTATAATTGAGAGATAATTTATAGAGAGAAAAGTCATGAATAGGATGAATAAAGCAATAGGGGGCCCAGAGCAAAAAGAATACTTATATTACACCACTATATGTGCAAGAAACACCAGATGGAATTCATTGTGAAAAAGTTTCATATTCACAGTAAAAAGGAAAGCAAAGGGAATTTTTAGGTAGATATAAGGACAGTAAATATGAAGGAAATTTCAAAACCATATGTAAGTGATTAACTTTGTATCATCTTTACTAGAAATTAGAAGACAGATAAAAACATAAAAGACATCCTTTTTATTGTTCAAAGAGCTATGACAACTGAACTAAGTTAATACAGTCTGTATCAAAACAGGATATTCATGTAATCACAAGCATGATTTTCTAACTAGAAGGGGAAAAAAAGAGAAAATTCATTCTAATTAAGTCAATTCCTTGAGAAAGAAGTCATTCATTTACTAAGTCCTTGACAGCAAGACCATTCCCAATTTGATCGTCATCACAGTAGATGTTGAGAATGATTGGAAATCTCCAATGCCCTCACTAATAAATGGAAGTGTCAGATCATTTCCTCTTGCAAAACAGCTGCTGCTGCTGAATCACTTCAGTCGTGTCCGACTCTGTGTGACCCCATAGACAGCAGCCCAACAGGCTCCCCTGTCCCTGGGATTCTCCAGGCAAGAACACTGGAGTGGGTTGCCATTTCCTTCTCCATTGTGTGAAAGCGAAAAGTGAAAGTGAAGTCGCTCAGTCGCGTCCGACTCCTAGCGACCCCATGGACTGCAGCCCACCAGGCTCCTCCATCCACGGGATTTTCTAGGCAAGAGTACTGGAGTGGCTTGCTATTGCCTTCTCCGTTGCAAAACAGAGACTCTGGCATAATTGTGATATAAGCAGTTTGTTTATTTTAATGTCAGTCACTGCTTTGGAGTAATTTCTTTTTAATGAAAAATGTCTTATCCAAATACTATTGGCTTTTTTATCTGAAAACTGGACAAGAAGTTATAAATGATTTCATCTGAGCTAGCAAGCTCCTAAGTCCTCTTACCAAATTTGAAGAAGTATGGCAAAACAGAAGAAAGAAATTGTATTTTTAAGCCCTTGGGGGCTTTAAAGAGACTTCGGAGGACCAAGAGTAACTAAGATGCTCCATGTCCACAGGACACGCGTGCTTCGTGGCAGCCTCCCGGGGAACAGGTGCATTTGCTCTAGTTCTTCGCAACTTACATAGCTCTGCCATCTAATTTTTGTTTCACTAGTTTCTTTTTACTGCCGCTTTACAAACATGGCATCTTGGTCTCAGAGGAGTACAATTTCATTTCTTTTCTAATCTTTTCCCTCCGTTTACACCTTTTTCTGCTTTGTTTTAAAAATAGTTAATTCCTTTGGTTGTTTTCTTATTTGTTACCTTATAGTAGGAATTGGATTTATTGATCCAGTGACTACCCAAAAGCCAGACAATAAAACCCTGAAAGTTTTATCACTTTTTCATTTTCCTCTGATATTACTAGAGGTCGTTTTATACTTCATTAAAAATTTAAAATTCAAAAATTCTTATTTTCTTACTAGTATAACCTTGAAACCATTTCTGTAAATTTAATCATTTTAGTTTTCATGATTGCTGATTATGTCACTTGGTCAAAACTGGATGTACATCGCCATATCCTAAGGTACACATACCCTCATCCACACAAGCACATATACATGTCCCTATTCACACACACTACACGCCCGTCTTGGCTTGAGTCCTCATCATACTCTCAGGAAATTCTAGCAAGACTTTCCACTAATACAACTCCAATAAGTTATGCTTAACAAAAGACAGCGTGTTAATATAAATACACGTCTACAAAGCATTATGAACTCACTTATGAGGCATTCTTCCTCATAAACAACCATATTCTGTTTTAGCATTTGTTGCTGAAATGTATAATAGTAGCAGACACAACACACAAAGCCTGAAGGAATGAGAACATTTGGCCCATGTAAAGAGTAAACAGGTTTTTCAAATACGCTATTTTTCAAAGAAATAGCCTGGAATGTGAGAAATGAATGGAAAGAAGCATGGTTATTAATACATTTTCTTTTTCAAAATCCTGAAAACCAGTCATATGTTCTACATTATGAATATGCAGATGGTCTCAATGCAGTTATTTTTCTCTAATTAAAGCCATCAGGGTAAAATAATGCAGTCATTTAGGAAGCTGATTCAGCTGGGTCTTTCTTCCCTTCTCCAGAAGAGCAACAAAACCTTCACATGTTTATATAATTTGGGGATCCTTGCTGGCAAATGAAAGAGAAGCGAGCAAACCAGCAGGAAGGGTGGCTTTATCTTCTGTGCTTTGTGGTAGATTGTGTCCTTTATGAAGAAAATGCATTTCACAGATGGGTTTCTCCTGGATGTTTTTGTTCAGACCTTACCTTTGGCATTTTGTAAGCAATAACTTCTCTGAATTCAGCACCCTTGCAGTGTCTGCCCTTGATCCAACAATGATGGTGAAATCAAGCATATCAAGTTAACCTGTCAGCCTTCCTGCTTGTCCCCTAATGACAGCTCTAAGCTGAGCGTGTCATCTGGGCCTGGCCAAACTGCTCAAGGCAGTGGTTTGACTTCTATTATAAGGTGCCTTCCACTCCTCTCTGATGAAGAGGAGGTTGGTGATAGGTGACACATATAGGAACGAATTCTATCCTTGTTCTTCATTTGCAAACAACTCTGACAAAGCAATTCTATCCCAGACTTTCTCTATCCCTCAAACATTAGTTGTATCTCTGGCCCTTTAGCAATCATAGACTTATCCAGTTTTCAAAGCTGCTGTTAGGAAGGTAGCCTTATGGAGAAACGAGCCTTATGAAGGTAAGCTTAAGCTAAAATTCATAGTTACCTTGCTTGACATCATCATTATGATGAAACTCTTTTGCCTTAAAACATATATATGTCGTTTTTTAAATAGTGTATAGGGAAAGGGATGCATGGTGAAGATATCACTCTTATAGAGAGCTATGTGTATGCTAAGTCGTTTCTGTCATGTCCATCTCTGCGACCCTGTGGACTATAGTCCTCCAGGTGCCTCTGTCCATGGGATTCTCCAGGCATGAATACTAGGGTGGGTTGCGCTGCCCTCCTCCAGGGGATCTTCCAGATTCAGGATTGAACCAATGTCTCCTCTGCATTGGAAGATGAGTTCTTTACCACTACTGCCACCTGGGAAGCCCGTGAAGAGCTATCACAGAACCTAATTTCCTTTCTGCCACTGAACCTATAGAGCTGAACTCCTATTGCTACAGCCTAGGCCCCCAAAGTAATTTGGGAGGCATGGAACAGCTCAGTGAAATGTGGCAAGAAAAATACATACCCACTCCTTGGAGGGTGACCTTCTCATGGGAATTTTGAATCCTTTCATACAAAAAAAATTTTTTTTCCATTTAAAATGAAGTAATAGGAATTTCCCTGGTGGTCCAGTGATTAAGACTTCACTTTCTGATACAGAGGGTGTGGTTTCCATCCCAGGTTGGGGAGCAAAGATCCTACGTGCCTCGAGGCCAGAAAACCAAAACATAAAACAGATGCACTATTGTAACAAATTCAATAAAGACTTTAAAAATTGGTCCATGTAAAGTAAAAATCTTTAAAAAACAAACAAATAAATAAATGAAATGAAATAATAATGCTTACCTTAACTGGGCAAATTTGAAAACTGTACTAAATGTAAACGTTATCAAATTTTACCCAATCACTGACACAAACACAACTCCAAACTAGAGAGAAGACAGAGAGAGAAGTCTGACATCTGGTGTTTACTTAAAAGTTTCCTTCCAGGAAGCACTCATAGGGAAAGTTTATATTCTGCACAGTGAGGTATTCCCTCCCCTTTCTTAACACGTGTGCATCGAAACATTTCACACATCTGAACCAGAATTATGTATCATGTAAATATAAAGTTCACGGGGTAAAATGAAGCTACAAATATTCTAAGTCTACTTGGAAAGGTCATGTTAGCTGAGTCTTCTGAGGGTTCATATGACCATCAGAAGATCTGCCTAAACAGATCCTGTTGGCCACTGCCAACGCCACTGGGAGGACAGAGAGACTTGAGACATGTTGTACATCTCTCCTAGTCTCTGACTACTCTGCTTGTGAAAGCCACTAAGCTCTCCCTCCATGTGCACCTTTTTGTACATCATTCATGACTCTAGAATGAGGATGCTATAGCCCACAGTGGTACTCTGCCAGCTAGATGCCTGCTAAAATCTGCCTCTGGGGAAGATGCCAAGAAGATGAGAAGACAGGGGAAGGGAGAGGGGCTTGCCCCGTTTTGTCTGCTTCCTGAATCTCCTTCTCCTTAAATCCTTGGATTCTTCCTTGAATCCTTCTCCTCTTGGACTTTGGCTTTATTGGCATCACTGAGCAATACTTCTGCAAACCATCAGTAGCAATACCTTCTAGCAGTAGAAGTCTAAAGTTCTAACATTGACACAACCAGCTTCATGATGCCACCTCAGAGATTCTGACCCCACCTTGGCATTCCTTCCAAGACTCTGGTGCAAGGCAGCCAGGACCTATTCTCAGAGGTTATGCTCCAGACTCTCAGGGTCTATTCTCTGAACTCAGAGTCACCAGCACTAAGTGGCATCCACACCTCAAAAATTTTTTGTTTCATAATCTCAGCCTCTTCTCTTTGTTTCCCATGCCTAAAGGTGGTTGCTTCTTCCTGCAGGTGGGATGAATTACATGATTTTCCGAGTCCAGTGAACAATGAAAATTTTATACCCTTGTTTAAAAATTAAGAATTCCAAGATGGCAACAGCAGAGCATTAAACCAGGCATGCATGCTCTGTCGCTAAGTCACATCCAGCTCTTTGCAACCCCATGGACTGTAGCAGACCAAGTATGATGCCCTTCTAAATGAAAGATCTCATGGAAATGCAGAGGTCACACACACATGAAACCAGCCTTATGGACAGGGAGTGCATTACTGTTCATATGGGGCATTCTTAGTTCATTAATACCAAATTAGCAATTTTTACTTATTTATTTTTGGCTTTGTGGGTCTTCATTGCTGAGAGGGCTTTTCTCTAGTTGTGGAGAGCAAAGGCTACTCTCTAGTTACAGGACGGGGCCTCCTCATTGCAGTGGCTTCTCTTGTTGCAGCTCCCAGGCTCTAGAACACAGGCTCAATATTTGCAGCCCAAGGGATAAGTTTCTTGAAGGCATGTGGGATCTTCCCAAACCTGTATCCCTGGCATTGACAGGCAGATTCTTTACCGCTGAGCTACCAGGGAAGCCCAACAATTCTTCATATTAAGTTTTCTCTGTTAAAATAAGCAGTTTAGTTTTGGTCTCGAAACTGGAGCATAGCTAAGACCCTATTCTTCTGCTCTTCGCAGTGAAAGGGTGATGGGAGTAGGTCTCCACAGTGACAATAAGGCCTCTTTTACTGTACTCCTTCCTAACAGGAAAGACAATTCGGAATCCATATTCTAAACTTTATATTTTGGGATTCTCCAGAACAACGTTCAGAAGTCCATAGTTCAAGCCCTTCCAACACATTTCATTCATGTCAGTTTCCTAGCAATATATCCACCACTGGTGTGAACATTCCGAGTCCCTGAAACATGGCTGTACATACAGGTACCAGTGACCTACGTACATACAGCATCCATTCCCCCAATCATTAATTTAAATAGAAAAAATATATACTACATGAAACTACTTAGAAGTTTAAATTCCTCTAAGTCCTTGGCAAGTTGAAAAATTAAATCATGCAGTGGGAATCATTACCTTCAATAATCATTTCCCAACGTGATCAAACATTGCATCTGCCTCTCTTACCTCTTCTAGGAGCAGAGAGGGAAATTCCTTTGGGCAGCAGAGAATAACAGAAGGGCTATCAGCTATTAACTTGAGCTCCCTCAAGGAGAGAGCCCTTTAGTGGAGCATTCTCAACAGAAGACTCTGCAGATTGGAGCACCCTCAAGTCCCAGCTATTAAAAATAAAACATACTTGACTCAGTAGTGGGCGAGAATAGCATCAAAGGCTCATGCCACAGCTGTTGTATGATTGAGTGTAGTTATACTACACTAGCTCAAAGCTTTGTCAATAGCCCAGGTATGTGACACCACCCCGCAGCTACCATTATTGAGCACTTATTATGTGTCAGATCCAGACACATAATAATGGTCAAAATTATCTCATTTTAACACAGATTCTTGTTTAATCTCATAACAACACCAAAATTGGTATGGTTACACCTACATGACTTAGGAAGGAACCCAGCCTCAGACTGCCTAAGAAACACTCATGGTCAGCTTTCATAGAAAGCCCAGGTAACAGAATAAAAATTATCCTTGATTTCTTCTAGAAACAAAACCAAATTATGCCAGACATTTTTATATTATTATAATCTCATAATTATATTCTTATTATATAATAATTTTTATATTATAATAATAATTTATATTATTAATTGTTAGCAAATTATTTTCTGGGAGCAATTGTTTATCTTTTGAGATGAAATTAACTTAGTAGACCCATTCTTTAAAGTGGTAGCATCGAGGTGAGTGGATAAGTAGAGACTACCTAGTGCTAAATGCTTTTAGGTCATCTACTAACCTTCCTATAGCTTCTTGGGTCTCACACACAGAAGACAGCACTAGAGACTTCCAGAGCTAATTTAATTATTTACAGTCCGGTTTACCCCTAAATGATATCACATGTCAGATAAAATCTAGAATACTCAGTCCATTATGCAGATATTTTCACCTATCTGGTTATCTGATATTATGGAGACAGGATGTCTGAATGTGAGGTCTTTGTTTTTTATTTAGGTATTTGGCATTTGCCTGTTTTTCCCCTGTGACTACTTGCCAGGCTTCTTATTCATGGCATGATTTTATGATGCAAAAAAGAAAGAAAATTATATATACATATATTATATATATATAAATTCCATTTCTTATTTTTCTCTTGCCTTGACTGACCCTATGCATGAAGGATCCATAATTCTGTTTCTGTAAATATTAATATTAAAAATAAAAGTAAACATATAATTCAGATTTATATCTATGAGTAAGCATAGAAAACATAACTGGAAAGTTTTGGTTGGTGCTAAATTATCTGGTTAAGTGCAGTAGGTAGTCTGCAGACTCCTAAATCTGCAAATCTATTTAAAACCCAGAGTGGAAAAGCCACATGTCCAATCAAACACAGCAAGCACAATTTGGAGCATTTCTCTACTAAACACACACACACTTTAGAAATATAAAAAGGGTAAGGAAAAATCCTGCAGCGTTTCAAAACTCAGGGAAAAGGTCCATGAAGGTGAGTCTTATTATGCAGACTGATGGCAAGCAATGGGATCATTAAAACTATCTCAGTACATGCAGGAGGCTTGTTGTTTTCCAGAGAGCTGTAAATATGATCAATCAGATGCAACTCAGTGTAAGGCTGATTCAGCAAACAATTCTCCCCATCATTCACCCATTAATAGTATATATTTGCACTTCTTTAGCATCAGCAAACCTTGCAATCTAGAATGGCTGTTTGAGATATGCAGTTCTGCTTATACCTTAATAAAACTCCAAAGTTGCCTAGAGTAAAGCCCATACTGTGTTATCAGAACAGTTCCTTAATGCAGTGACTACATTTCTAATCACTCCTTCATATATTCTACTCCCAGTTATGAGCAGGGTCATCAACACTTCTACAATACTCTTGATACAAGAACTTTCTCATCAGCATTAACACCTACTCTGCTGCTGCTGCTGCTAAGTCGCTTCAGTCGTGTCTGACTCTGTGTGACCCCATAGACGGCAGACCACCAGGCTCCTCCATCCCTGGGATTCTCCAGGCAAGAATTCTGGAGTGGGTTGCCATTTCCTTCTCCAAACACCTACTCTAGAGAAGTATATATGTAGTGTTCTTTGAGGTGCATATGCCTATATTTACTCATGCTCATCTCAACCACGTAACTGATACTCAAGAACATACCAAAGAGCATATCATGGGGAGAGATAAGAAGGGAGAGTCAAAAAAAGGGTTCTAGAATAATAACAANTCTAGAGAAGTATATATGTAGTGTTCTTTGAGGTGCATATGCCTATATTTACTCATGCTCATCTCAACCACGTAACTGATACTCAAGAACATACCAAAGAGCATATCATGGGGAGAGATAAGAAGGGAGAGTCAAAAAAAGGGTTCTAGAATAATAACAACTAGCACTTATATGGTATAACTAGTTCCAGGTACTGTTTTAAGCAGTTAAAATATTACCTCATTTAGTCTTTACAGCAACCCTAGGAGGTAAGTACTATTGTTATCCCCATTTTACAATCAAGGAAACAGAGAGTTAAAACAACTTGCCCTTGTTCACACAACTGAGAAGTAGTGTAATTGTGATTCAAACTCGGGCAATCTAACTCCAAAGTTCATGCCCTTAATTATAATGTCATATGCTTTTTTGTTACAAATTAACATATACTATTTTGAAAAATTATTGCAGAAGGCCCAACAAGGTGACTGACTATCCTTCTACTAAATTCTATAATCAAGCAAGAACCAGAATGACAGTTTGTTAAACCTGCTCCTGACTATTTCTCATATAAATGAATGGATAAGAAAGCTGTGGTACATATACACAATGGAGTATTACTCAGCCATTAAAAAGAAGACATTTGAATCAGTAAAGTGGGAGGGGGGTTCAGGATTGGGAACACGTGTACACCCATGGCAGATTCATGTTGATGTATGGCAAAACCAATACAAAATTATAAAGTAAAAATAATAATAATAATAAATAATAATAATAAAATTTTTTAAGATAGATGATTGACAGGTAGACAGACAGATGAAAGTTTTTTAAACCTGCTCCTATTTCTCACATAAATAGAAAGATAGATAGATTGACAGGTAGACAGACAGACAAACAGATGATGCTGTGCTAAGTCACTCAGTCATTTCTGACTCTTTGTGACCCCATAGACTATAACCCTACAGCCTTTTCTGTCCATGAGATTCTTCAAGCAAGAATATTGAAGTGGGTCGCCATTTCCTTCTCCAAGACAGATGATAGATAGATAGATAAAATATATAATGTATATATTTAGATACATAAAATAAACTGTCAATACCTTCAAAATTCCTAGGAAAATAAAGTCAGTAAAACAGTAAATTTTGATAAAATTTTTAAAATTAAAAAAAATTCTCTAATCAAGAAATTATATATTAATTGGAGAAGGCAATGCTCAAAAATAATTTCTAAAAATGGAGAATTCAATAAAGAACCACAGAAACAGGCTGAACAACTCAAGTTCTACATACTCAAAATTCAGGCAACATTTTTTATAGGTTCAATTCCTTGAATATCCACATTATTTACTTGTAAATATAAAATTTCAAAATCTCATTTTTATAACATTCCCATAATTAGGATTGTCTCTACTATCTGTCTTATAACCCCATTGTCACTTGTAATCAAAAAAAGACAAAAAGGCTATTTCTATATATTTTGCATAATTATATTTGACTAGCCAGTCAGTCCTAGAGGAAATCAACCCTGAATATTCACTAGAAGGACTGATGCTGAAGCTCAAGCTCCAATACTTTGGCCATCTGATGTGAAGAGCTGACTCTCTGGAAAAGACTCTGATGCTAGGAGAGATTGAAGGCAGAAGGAGAAGGGGACAATGGAGGATGCGATAGTTGGATGCCATCACCGACTCAATGAACATGAGTTTGAGCAAGCTCCAGGAGATGGTGAAGGACAAGGAAGCCTGGTGTGCTACAGTCCATCAGGTCACAAAGTCAGACACAACTTATCAACTGAACAGCGATTTGGGAGCCTGTGGTATGGGCATGCATTTTGCCTGATGTTATGAATATGACACGTTTCTAGAGCTTTCTTAGCCCTTCACAACTGAGAAGGCAGAAGACGGACATACACTAAAGAACTCTAATAAGAGGCAATCTCTAAGTGCTAGTCTGGAGCAATAGCAGAAGGGACATGAGAGCTGAGAAGGGCATCTGAAAAGCATTAAGGAAGAGTTGAGATTTGAAATATTAAGATATCAGGGACAAGAGACATAGGAGGAGGGCATCTGGAATAGACATGTCAGCCCCAGCCAAGACACATGAGGTTCAGGGAGAGGGAGGAGGCCGGCACAGATGCTGAGATGTTGGTGAGCCAGGTGGGTGAATTGTGGAGTTGTCAATAGGGCTGAAGAAATTTTAACACAGTTTCTTGTCTAACCTCATAATTCAGAATCCACTTTCTAACCCTCATCTTGGGATTCTCTGGAACAATGTTCAGAAGTCCATAGTTCAGACCCTCCTGGCACATTTCGTTCATGTCAGTTTCCTATCAATATATCCACCACTGTTCTGAACATTCCAAGTACCTGAAACATGGCAGCACATACAGGCATAAGTGACTTACCTAACATAAGACTGGAAGAATCTGAGTTCTTAGCTAAGTAAGGTAGACTTCCAGCCAAAACCAGAAGAAAAGGCCAAGCTGCAAAAGCATGCAGTCGCTTCTAGCCATTCAACCCCTTCTTGAAACAGAAAGATCTATACAAAAGCAACAGCAATAAGCATGCAATTCTTTCCTCACTGATCCCACATAATTTGACGTTGGAAAAACTGATTCCTAGTATGTGATTTAATGGGCCTGGAGTCAGTAGAACCAAGTTCTAGCTGTAATTCCTTAAACTATGCACAATGTCATCCTGGTCTACTCACCCCAGAGCTCCTTTGAGACTCAGCTTCCTAATGCCAGGCAGATGGATTTGCAAATGATCCTGCTAACTGTCTCCAATTCTATGAAGTGACTTAGGGGAGGTTAAGAAGGCAAGGCCTTCCCCTCACCCTCATACGGGAAAGCTTTCCTCTGTATACTGGGCTTCTGCATCAACTTTCAATTGAAAAAAATATATGGTTTAAAAGCTATGGTTTAAAAGCATTTGAGAAACATCTGACTGTATCACCTAAAAGGTACCTTTGGCTTCTATGTCCTAACACTCTTTGGTATCTCTTTGTCTGTATCATTTAAGAGTTCTCAGTAATATCCAAACTTGTCCCATAAATATGTCCACATGGTTTCATGAATGCATTTGGTAAATTCTGACATGGGTTCCAGTTTTGTTCCTTTGTAGAATGGGCTTTATGATATATTTTCTTACATGTGTTGATAAGCATATATAGTAGGCAGATAAATGCAGAGCACAATTAGTGATATAAAATAATGCAAACCAAGTAGAACTCTATGGAAAATGGGCTTGTAGTTATCCCAGCAGTTTTCCATATCCTGGGAAATGCAGAAGAATATCCAGCCTGCTAGGTGCCAAATGGCCAAATCTTCTGTTTTGCTCCATTAATCCTCAACGTGCTGAGGACCACGGTTCATAGAAAGTAGCCTTGTCAATAAAATGGCCAGCATACAGTGAGTGAGCCATAAACATTAACTGACAAGGATAAATAATTCTGCTTGACTTCCTGAGCATTTTAGCCACTTGGGTAAGGTCTAAAGGGGGAATCACTGGATTCTCTAATTAGAGGATTTGATGTCAAGCAGCAGAGATGGAGATTGCCTCTCCAGGCAGCTGAGACAGTCCTCCTGGGCCCATTTTTTTAGAAGTACTATATACATTTATACATCCCCTCTTCTCAGGGCAAAATCCAGCCAACCCAGGTTCATTTGCTTAGGACTGTTCTCTCCTATGTTTCACACAGGAAATGTGACCAATTTATCTGTGTCTAGCTTTAAGGTATTAGTTGAATCTTATAGCACATCCAGGAAGGAATTAACCTGGCTAAGACAGCATCATGTGAAATGTTCCACCAACTAGTTCTGCCTACTCTGGAGACATCAGAATCTTAACAGCCAGCACGGCATTAATAAGATCTGGTAATTTTATGTTGGACTTAGTGAGCAAGAAAATCAAAATGGATTAGTCCAAAAAGATTGAACAAAAACTAGAATTAGATATATGTTTATCTTATTATACAGTTAATTTAGGCATAAATGAATTTAAAAATTACAAATTGCATAGTAGAGGTTTTGATGTAAATTTCTAGTTCCTCCTCACCACAATATGATGACAATTATTTGCTGGATATAGCTGAGAGAATGGGTTCTGTTCTGATTTGGTCTAAATTTACCTTCACCTTGTATTGTCACATTCTGTTAATCCTCTGGCCAAAGCCATCTGCTCCTGTTCTACACCTCTCTGCCATGGAAAGGGCTGCATTCAGATATCAGTGCTTCCCAGGTGGCGCTAGTGGTAAAGAACCTGCTTGCCGAGACAAGAGACCTTGGTTCGATCCCTGGGTTAGGAAGATCCCCTGGAGAAGGAAATGGAAATCCACTCCAGTATGCCTGCTTGGAGAATCCCATGGACAGAGGAGCCTGGCGGGCTACAGCCCATAGGGTTGCAAAGAGTCAGACACGAATGAAGCCATTTAGCACCATCAGCACCATTACTAGACATAGTCTCTGCTGCTGCTGCTGCTGCTGCTAAGTCACTTCAGTCATGTCCAACTCTGTGTGACCCCATAGACGGCAGCCCACCAGGCTCATCCATCCCTGGGATTCTCCAGGCAAGAACATTGGAGTGTGTTGCCATTTCCGTCTCCAATGCACGCATGCATGCTAAGTCACTTCAGTTGTGTCCGACTCTGTGCAACCCCATGGACAGCAGCCCACCAGGTTCTTCTGTCCATGGGATTCTCTAGGCAAGAATATTGGAGCAGGTTACCATTTCCCTCTCCCGACATAGTTTCTATATTTGCTCAAAGTTTCCATTTTAACAGCAGTCTCCTTGGTAAGAGGTTTTGTTGACTCCCAGTATGCAATGTTACTTCCCTTTCCCAAGAATGGCATAGTTTGATTACAGTGCATGGAAACACATCTGCATATTTCATTTCCCAACTGCCTCCAGCCTGCTTACTCTGTGATCTTCCTGGTTAATATTACTGCCACCCTGAGGTGGTAGTGGGAATTAGAATTGACTTGTTTTGATAAAACATTAACTTGAGATGTCAAGGCATGCTTTTGAGAAAATGGATTCTCCTCTGGAGCAGAAATGATGAAACCACAAACATTTTGTTATGATGATGTGAAAACTCACTGTCTAGAAGTTTCTGTTTAACATGGGCGACCCCTGAGTTCCTGACTCCGTGTACAATTGCCTCCTTGAGACTCCAGATGGATATTTAAAGAAGCTCAGAATCACAGTTCAAACAAAAGTTCTAGAATTTCATCTCATTTATCAAGACTGGTTCCTCCCTCAGTCCTTTCCCCATCTCTGTAAAATGACACAAACGTTCAAACAGTGACTAAAGTAAAAAAATCTAGGAACATCTCAGTTCCCTTTCTTTCCCATTTGCCACATCCAATCTATCAGTGAGTTGTAGTCTCAAACTCCAAAATATTTCTCACCCTACTCCTTTCTCACCATCCTGGTCCCAGCAGCTGTCACCTCTGACCAGAACTGGGCTCTGACCACCTGCCTGTTTTCCCTACTCCTACACCTACAACAACTACAAATCATCCTTATTAAAATAGAGTGATGTTTATAAACCATAAATCCTTTGACTACCCAGTGAAAAACTGGTCCCACTGCACTTAGAATAAATTCAAACTCTTACTGTTACATGTAAAGCATGGCTTTTCCACTTTTTCAATTGTTCAACTCTTCCTCAAACTCCAGTCACTAAGAGTAAGCTCTTCCCCATTCCCTGCCCAAGTAACTTTTTTTCTTTTTTAACTTGCTGTCCTGTGTGCTGTGCTCAGCTGCTCACTCAAGTCCAGCTCTTTGCAACCCCATGGGCTATAGCCCACCAGGCTTCTCTGTCCTTGGAATTTTCCAGGCAAGAATACTGGAGTATATTGCTGTTTCCTACTCCAGGGAATATTCCTGACCCAGGGATTGAACCTGTGTCTCTTGCATCTCCTGCATTGCCAGATGGATTTTTTTGTGACTGTGCCACCTGGGAAGCCCCCTCCACCTTTTTTTTTTTAAAACGAGTTTATTATAATATTATCTAACTGAGGGACAGCCCGATGGAAGAGACACATAGGGCAAGGTGTAGGGCAAGGTGTGGAGAAAGGGGGCAGAGCTTCCGTGTACTCTCCAGGGGTCCCCATAGAACTTCTGCTGGCAGTTTCTCATTCTTTAACTCTCACTTCAGCTGTCACTGACCCCTCAGCCATGTCATCTAGAAATAGTCACAGGCCTCCCTTGACCCAGTCAGACTTCATTACATTATACTAGCTGTTAGCTTTCTTGCTTTTATTATTGCCTGATTTAGGATATTTATTTACTGGTGTACAGCCTGTCATCCAGTTCTTGAATAAAAGCTCCGTAAAGACAGAAACTCTTCCAATTCACCCATTTCTCTATCTCCTAACACATGGCAATAGAAGGCATAGACCCATAATAAGGATTTGATGACATTGGGTGGCTACTGGATACTGGCTCTGCCAGTTACTAACTCTGTCATCTTTGTAAAGTTACTTAATCTACATTTGCCTCCGTTTCTTCATCTATGAAATAAGAAAACAATAGTGTCTGGAATCTAAAAAGTACAGCAAACTAGTGAATATAGGGAGAAGGCAATGGCACCCCAGTCCAGTACTCTTGCCTGGAAAACCCCATGGATGGAGGAGCCTGGTGGGCTGCAGTCCATGGGGTCGCTAAGAGCTGGACATGACTGAGCGACTTCAGTTTTACTTTTCACTTTCATGCATTGGAGAAGGAAATGGCAACCCACTCTAGAGTTCTTGCCTGGAGAATCCCAGGGACGGGGGAGCCTGATGGGCTGCTGTCTATGGGGTCGCACAGAGTCGGACACGACTGAAGTGACTTAGCAGTAGCAGCAGTAAATATCACAAAAAAGAAGTTGTTGCACATATAGAGAATGAATGGGTGGTTACCAGTGGGGAAGATGGAGAAGGGCAACACAGGGGTGAGGGAGTGGGAGGTACAAACAGCTAGGTGGAAGGATGTATTGTACAATGTGGGAAATACAGCCAATATTTTGTAATAACTAAATGAAAGTAATATGCGAAAATTGTATTAACTTTTTAAAAAATTTTTGAATAAATAAAAGGGGAAAACAGAGAATGTCTAACTCAACCCACTTTTCTACCACAAGAGCTGGATGAGATTTGCTTCAACCTATATAAAATTACTGCTGCTGCTGCTGCTGCTAAGTCACTTCAGTCATGCCCAACTCTTAGCAACTCCATGGACTGCAGCCTACTAGGCTTCTCCATGGGATTTTCCAGACAAGAGTACTGGAATAGGTTGCCATTGCCTTCTCCAATATAAAAATACAGAGCTCCATAAAGACTAGCAGGAAGTTGGCTTGGCAGTGGGTCTTTTCATTCCTACTCAACTAAGTTCCTCCTAAGCTAGGTCCTAGGAAAGTACTAGATGCTGAAGACACCAAGGGGCACTGGGAATAAAGCATAGCATTGCTCTCAGGGACCAGAGCATGCAGGGAAAATGACCCTGTACACAAAATGAGCCAAGTGATGACCCCACTGAGGGAGGCAGCAAATGTTGCGGAGGTGGGCAGGCTGGGCTGAAGGCACTAACGAACTCCATCTGGAGTGGGTGGGAGGCTTGTTGAGGAGGGCTTCCTGATCTCATCTGCTCTGACCCACAGACTGGTCTTGTGGTCAGGAGCACTTCCAGGAGATCAAGAGAGCTCTGAAACTAATCTAGGGTTTTGGCTCTTTTAGAGGTACACCTAAACTGACCTTGACACACTCAAACCTCAAAGAAATTCAAACCCCATGTGTTGTCTTCCAACTTGTAAGGTGACCCTAAGCCTGCCTGTGCTTCTCGGAAGTCATCTAAATTGGAGATCTGGAGCCAGAATAAACCACTAGGTTTTCTTGGAACGTCCATTGCCCTTGCGATCACTTTTTATCTGCCTGCAGAAATGCATACCTCATTCAAGGTACAGCCCAAGTCTCCTCTCTCCCAGGGATCCTTCCAGCCCCCACTGCTAATCATACCCTGCCCAGGATGCATTTTTTTAAAGTCACAAAATCCATCACATTTTTCTCTTACTAATTTTTATGTTGTCACATTTTACTTACTTCTCACAATGTAGGCCACTATAATAGAGGTATGCTCTTTTTAAAGACTGTTTTATTCTGTTTCATTTTCCTTTTGCATAGAGTAGCTCTACTCATTCTACACTTATATTTTGAAGAGAAAAAAAAGACCCTAAAATGAAATGAAGGCAGTATTTTAAATGATTTAGTATTTAGAAGAAAGGACAAAAGTGGACAGGATACAGGTACATCTCTATAGTATGATTATATACCTAGGGAAGGACTTCTCGTGTACCATGTCAAGTGGCCTGATGGTCCCTGCGCTCCAGACTCTATGTGGAAGGAGTAAGCAGAGCTGCTGGAGGCAATGGGTCAGGCATAGGGACAAGATGCATCAAGACGGCAAGTCACAGGAGCAAATGACCACATCCCAACAGGACAATGGATATCTCAAAGCTGCCTAATTGAGGGATGTATACAGGTGACTTAAGCAGCCAATTGTACACTGAAAACCCTGAATAGACTGAGATCAAGTTACAAGACCTTCATGGAGTGTAATCTAGAGATTAAAATTAGTGGCTGTATAAAAAATGGAAAGCTTTATGGTTGTACACCTTAGCTTGTGACCTGACATTCATATCTACTTTGCTTGTTTCACAACCAGTTCTTAGATGCCAGAAGTGCTTTTCCATCATCTGAGCTGTTCCTGAACCCGCTTTTGCCAATTTAAATTCCTGTACTTTTGTTAAGCTTAAGTATCACTGCAAAGATTTTTTTTTTTTTAGGGAAAATCAAATCACTACAAATTTTGCTTTTATTATTTTGAACCTGTGTCCTGCTGTGAAGTGGCCTCCATTTGATAAGCTGCAAAAAAGATTAAAAGGACAGCAATTATGATGCTTCTCAGATGCAGGAACTGAGCTGGGGCCCTAGCGACTAGAAATCTGTGCGTCCTGGTGCTGGCGGAGCTTTTAGCAGTTCTGCCTGGAGTCCCTCTTTGAAGTGTGTCCAAGTGGGACTTTGAATCACAAACACTATCCGCTCCACACTTCTCAACAAGACTGAGAAACATACTTTTGTTTGATGGCATTTCATCTAAGTTGGCTTTTAGCTTTCAAACAAGAGAGATTACTCAAGCTTCAAAGCTAGTTGTTTCTTGGCAAAGGGTAACACAAGTCTTGGAGGAAGGGAATGATGAAAATTCAGTCTCTCTCATTCCCTTCTAGGGTCCCCCTTTTAGGTTACTTTCACCAGTTAGCTCCTCAAGATCCTCGCTGACAGCAATTTATAGATGAAAATCCAAACCAAATGAGCCCCAGCTGTGGGGCAAAGGCTTCCAGGGTAAAGGAGGGAACAGATTAGAATCTGGCTCAAAGAATACACTAAGTGTGGGAATTTAGCTCAGGAACCCTGAGGAGATTTGGGCTCCAGAGAATAAGTTCTGAGTCAGTCCAGCTATTTCCCATCTCTATGTGATCAATTGCTCAGTCGTGGCTGACTGTATGCAACCCCATAGACTATAGCCTGCCAGGCTCCTCTGTCATGGAATTTTTCAGGAAAGAATACAGAAGTGGGTTGCCATTTCCTACTCTAGGTCCCATCTTTACACTTTTATTTACTGAGTACTGCATGGCCCCATCCTGGACACTGGCTTCACTTTCTGCATGATACATTGAGTCATCTTGGCCTTGAAGACTGAGTGTGGATTTAAGATTTTAAGGCCCACTTCTGGGTCTGTTTCTACCAACCTCCCACCATCTGGATGGGTACACTACAATTTTGTCCTCATAAAAAGGAGATGGAGAATGTTACAGGCAGAACTTGGAAGGAAAATTCACATAAATAGAACAATAAACGATAATAAATGAAAAGTGCTTTCAGATCGTGTCCTAGGCAAGGTTATGCATTGTTTGGGAAGAACAGATTTTTAATAGATAGAATGTTGTACTCTACGTGCTTTTCAAAATGACTGGTTAACCCCGTGATAGCCAGCTTTTTGATCAAGAGAGAAAAATCATGTTCTTCACATGAATTTGCTAGTACTTAATTCTCATAGAAATAATACTGTGCCCAGGGTATCTGAGAGCAGACCTGAATAATCTCCTTAAACAGCAAAGGGGCCGGAAGGTAACTGCAGTGCCGATAAAACATTAGGAGAAGGGAGAGTTAGGAAAACAAAATAAATGCAATCCTTACTCCCAGTCTGTATAAGTCTACTTGGGCTTCCATAGCACAGTATCACAGACTGAGTGGTTTAAACAACTGAAACTTTTTTCTTACAATTATGAAAACCAAAAGTCTAAGATAAAGACATCTAAAGGCTTGGTTTCTTCTGGGGCCCCTTTCCTTAACTAGCAGAGGAACCCCTTCTCCCTGGGCCCTCTCTCAGGCTTTTGTCTGTTCTCACATTGCTGGTATGTCTCTGTATCAGAATCTTCTTTTCCTATAAGGACACCAATCAGATTGGGTTGGGGCCACTCTGAAGACCCAACTTTAACTTAATCATGCCCTTAAAGGCCTTATCTCCAAGTACAGTCACATTCCAAGTTCAGGGGGAGTCATGCGGAGGAACACAATCTGGCTCATGAAGTGAAGTGAAAGTCGCTCAGTCGTATCCGACTCTTTGCGACCCCATAGACTATATAGTCAATGAGATTCTCCAGGCCAGAATACTGGAGTGAGTAGCCTTTCCCTTCTCCAGGGGATCTTCCCAACCCAGGGGTCAAACCCAGGTCTGCTGCATGGCAGGAGGATTCTATACCAGCTGAGCCACAAGAGAAGCCCAAGAATACTGGAGTGGGTAGCCTATCCCTTCTCCAGGGGATCTTCCCGACCCAGGAATCAAACCTGAGTCTCCTGTATTGCAGGCTGATTCTTTACCAACTGAGCTATTAGGAAAGCCCTGGCTCATAATACACTAATATTTAATATTGCTGAACATTATAGGAGAACTCTGCATGTTTGAGTCTTGAAAGAAAGTGGAACACATAGGTAACAACATTCATCTAATGAATAACTATAATTTTATTGATATTATTAAATATATTTTCCCTTGTATACCACAGAATGTACTCTTATTCACCACCCTCCCCCGACACACTAAAATTTGTGTCTTCCAGTTAGCAGACTCTGTCTCCCTCTGGTGAAAGTTCTCTGACATCTCTTCTTATAAGGACACTAATCCTATCAGATCAGGGCCTCACCCTATGACATCAATTAACTTTGCCTCCTTAGAAGCCCTCTCTCCAAGCAGAGTAACTTTGGGGGGGTTAGGGCTTCAACATGTGAACTTGGGGAGGACACAAACATTCAGTTAGTAAGAAACACCTTCTAAGCAGGAGAGATTTTTTTTTTCCCTCAGAGATAAAAGAAAAAATAGAGAGGTGGATTGCACCTTGGCAAGGCCCAGAGTTGGGGAACATCTGAGTGCAGTGCCTGGGACACAGGAGGAGCTCCGTGAATTTTACTGAGTGAAAGGAAAGTGAATTATTCTATTGCCTTTAGGTTGAGGTCTCAAAGTACAAAAATAGGTGCTTCTAGGACAGTTTATGGGTAATATCCTCTCTCCGGAAAGGATAGATAGTTGATTCTCTTTGAAACAGGCTGCCTAAGAGTTCATTGAGGAAGTCACCTGTGATTATATGAATGTGCAATTATATAGAAATATGTAAGATGTACATTCATGCATGCTAAGTCACGTCCAACTCTTTGTGACCCCATGAATCGTAGCCCACCGGGCTCCTCTGTCCATGAAATTCTCCAAGCAAGAATACTGGAGTGGGTTGCCATTTCCTACTTCAAGGGACTTTCCCATACCAGGGATCGAACGTGTGTCTCCTGTGTCTCCTGCATTAGCAGGCAGATTCTTTACCACTCAGCCACCTAGGAAGACTCCTTGTAAGACGTATAGTAGGTGCTAATATGAAGTATCTGGAGCAAAAGTGAATGGACAGTGTGAATGGAGGAGAAGGGAAGAGGAAAGAAAAGAGCCAAGCAAACTAGCAAAAAGAAAGATGACATTAAAATCTGTATGATAAGATTCCATATATGCATTTATAGAAAAGAACATTTATATAATGCATTTATATAAAAGCATTTATATTAAAATTTAAATGATAAAGACCCCTTATCTAGAAGAAGTATATGAACATTTCTTTCCACATATAAGTCACAAAATAAACAGAGGTAAAATGTCACTGTGATGGAGATGATCAAATCTTCAAATTGGAAATAGCAAACCTGACTACAAGACAGAATTAATCAAAGATAATTGGTGAGTTCATATAAAGGGCTCCCCAAAAGTCTACATGGGCTTATCTAACAAAACTATGCAAAACTGGTCTCACTTTCTTTTTTGGTCAAAATGCTAGACTGGAAAATCAACAGAATCCTACAGGCATAGTACATTTGATTTTCAGCAAAACATCTGAAAAATTATTCAGTAACAATTTTGTGGGTAAGATTAAGAAATAGCTAGCTTAAACCTATATATCCAGAGTATTAAATAGATCCTGTTATTATGGAAATATAGGTTTGTAATAGTTTGGCATAGATTTTCTCAAGAACTCTGTCCAGGACGTTTTATCAACACCTTAACAACTTTTTTTTAATTGTCAAATTTCCAAAGATAAAAAGTTGGGACCGTTCATTAAGATACTGAATTATGATCTTGATAGGTTAGGATAACAACTCTAAACTGAAAAGAGAAATTTAATAGAAAAAAATATGAAAGTCATACACATAGGTTAAAAGAATAGAGTTAAGCAGATTTTGTTGAAGTATGTTTTATGTGAAAGAATAAACAAAAGTAACGTGTGGGTTTGGCTGACAGCAGGCTCATTCTGAGTCGTGTGTCATTCAACCCTGGGAAATTAAAGATCTTTTTGACTACATGGCTGAACGTGTAGGCTCAGACAAGATAATAACCCATGATATTAATGGGATGCTGGTTTCAGTGTATCTGAAATATTGTGTTTCATTTTGGGCATCATATGTTTAAAAGAGATTCCGACAAACTGAAATGCATGCAAAGAAGAAAATCAAAGTAGTAGAGATTCTGGGAGTCATAGCCCATGGAGAATGGTGAATAAATTAGGTTTTCAGTGCTAACTTCCATCAGTCAAACCCACCTCTACAACACGAGACAAAGCCTGCCAGCTTAGGCTTGTCTTGGTCCTCATCCTATTGTTCACTTTCCCTCCTCCACTTTCTAATTTTCCCAGCTTCTGACCTCATGGGAGCCCTTGTCCTTGGGAAAGAAAATTGCTTATGTGTTCATTAATTTAACATTTTTGATCATCTACTATATGCCAAGCAACTTTTCTAAGAATTTCAAGCATCAGTGAACCAAACAGACAATAATCTGAGCCCTGTGTGGGGCTAATGTTCTAGAAAGTGACAGACAATAAACAACAGATATCATAAGTGAGCAAATTATAAGGTAAACTGAAAGCTGATAAATTCTATGGAAAGAAAAGCAGGAATAGAACAGTGTAAAGGGATTAAGTGTACTGAGAATAAGGAGGAAGCAGCTACACTGCTAAGTGGTGTTGTCAGGGGGTTGGGGGCTCATTAAATGGCGTTTGAATAAATCTTGAAGGAGTGAGGGAGATAGCCACAGGGATACATGGGGGAAAAAAACTGTTCCAGTGCAAAAGCTCTAAGGACGGTTTGCCTAGAAGGGAATAAGACAAGGAGGGTAGCAGGAAATAAGCTATGAAGGTAATGGTGCAGGTAAAGACTTTAGGTTTTCCTCTAATTAAAATGGGAATCCATTGGAGGGCTTTGAGCAGAGGAACATCATGATCTGACATATTTCTAAAGGATTTCTCTAGCTGCCTTGTGAAGGACAGATTCTAGAGGAAAAACATAGGAGCTGAGATACCAGTTAAAAGTCTACTGCAATCTTCCAGCTGAGAAATGATTTGGTTACATCAGCATTATGGCAATGTAAGGGGCAAGAAGGTAGGGCAAACAATACATCTTGCATGTTTAGATGTGAGACGAACAAAAGAGAGGAGTTTAGACTAATTAGGGTTTTCAGCCTGAGTACCTTGAAGGATGAAGCTGCCATGGACTGAATTAGAGTGGGAGAGAGATGCAGGTAGAATAGCTTTCAGGAGAAAGATCAAAAGTTCAGTCTTTGGATACACAAAGGTGGAGATGTCTATTAGAACTTCACATGGAGATTTCAAGTAGAAAGTTTAATATAGGAGAGATGGATGTCACGTATAAATGCAAAAGTCTTTGGAAGGTAGGAGGCATTTTAAGTCATGAGCCTAAGTTAGAGCATCAAGGAAGTAAGCATAGACAGAGAAGATCAAGATTGAACTCTGGGGCTCTCTGATTGTGGGAGGTCAAGGACAAGAGAAAAAAGCAAAAAAGCAGGAAAGGAGAGTCTAGCATGTTAGAAAAACTACTAGGAGGGTGTGGCGTCTTAGAAACCAAGTGAAGAAGATGGTTCAGACAGATGAATGTGATCAACTGTATCAACTGCTCCTGATAGGTTAAAATGAGAATCCATCCTGGGCATTAGGACCACAAAGGCATTAATGACCTTGACAAGAGCAGTTTCAGTAGTGTGGTCTGGGAAAGTCAGATTGGAGTGGGTTGAAAAAGGAATAGGAAAAGGGGAATTTAAAATGCTTGCTACAAAGGGGCAGTAGCTAAAATAAGAAGTGAAGTCAAGGGGGGATTATTTTTAAAGATATGGGCAATAACAGAAAACGTGATTGCTACTAGGAATCAGGAGACAGTAAAAACTTGATCACAGTGAGAATTAGCAGTGATTTCCTTTGCTAGATAGTTGACAGGATCTCGTAAAAAAGTGGAGAAATTACTTTTAATTTCAGGCACAGAAGTGTATCTGTGGAAGAGATGGGGAGGCAGCCTATGGCAGTAAAGATGCTCTTCATGGTTAGATGGGTCGTGGGAGTCTGAGAAAGTTCTCTTTTGATTATTTCAATTTTCCTCAGACAGCTTTGCTTTATTCCTCGACCATGACACAAATCTCTCAACCTCCATGCTGTTAGCATCACAAGAGAACACCTCACTCAGCAGCTCATCTGCAACTTGAGACCTCCCTGGGTGTGGGGCAACATCCTTGCCCAGTCCACCCCAGCCACCACAAGAGGGACCCAGAACACACACACAGCCAAGAACAGAGGAGACACAGCAGGAGAATCTCTAGCTGCATTGTAGTATTTGCGGCACTGTTATTTTCTGCAATTATAACAAAACAGGTTAACTGTGGAAAGCCCCAGCTGTGAAGTTAAAAACTACATTGCTCAGACTCTCCTTTCTTTCTGTGAGAATTTGGGTAAATTAACCTATTCAGTACTCTTTTTTCATCTGTGGGTAGTAGGAATCTACACTTCCCTCTGTCCATTCTGGCTTCCCAAATGTGGAGATTTGAGCTCCTCTTCTAGTCCATTAGATGCCCAAAGACACACAGGGCCTGGGTATTGCAAGGATGCATGCTCATGGGGGAAACTCATGAGGTCTCAGATCATCAGCCAGGAGCAGATATCCCCCAGTAGTGAAGCAGCCAGACAGAGAGTCACTCGGGGCTCCTGCATCCAGCCCCCCGTATTGGATGCTTTCACCATAGCCCGTTTCCTAGGCCTTGGCTCCAGCTACTTCCGAGCCCAAGAGCAATTCTCAAATGGTTTCAGGAGGGGCACACCCATTTGATATCTGAACCAAAGCCCCTTCATTTTTCTCTTCCTCATCTCCCTTAGTTTCCCTGGTTTAATTTAAGCACAAGAGCGGTACATCCCTCCACCACTACCCACAAACTTGCCGCATGGTCCCCACTGTGCTGCCAAGGCAGAGAAGCAGAGCAGTGACAACCAAGCAAATCGCAAAGCGAGAGATTCCGCTCTCCTCACCAAGACCTGCCCTGATGCTTCTCCTTGTCCATCTTGACTCAGACATGTGAATTATTCGCTTTCTTCTGAAAGTTTTTTTTTAATTAATTGATCTATTTTAATTAGAGGCTAATTACTTTACAATATTGTGGCGGTTTTTGCCATACGTTGACATGAATCACCCACGGATGTACATGTGTCCCCCATCTCGAAACCCTCCTCCCACCTCACTCCCCATCCCATCCTTCTGGGTTGTCCCAGTGCACTGGCTTTGAGTGCTCTGTTTCATACTTCGAACTTGGACTGGGGATCTGTTTCACATATGGTAATATACATGTTTCAATGCTATTCTACTGTGACTTATAATGGAACATTTTGAATCTGCTTAAAGCTAAATTGGGCTTCCCTGGTGGCTCAGAGGTTAAAGCATCTGCCTGGAATGCTGGAGACCTGGATGCGATCCCTGGGTTGGGAAGATCCCCTGGAGAAGGAAATGGCAACCCACTCCAGTATTCTTGCCTGGAGAATCCCATGGAGGGAGGAACCTGGTAGGCTACAGTCCATGGGGTTGCAAAGAGTCGGACACGACTGAGCAACTTCACTTTCACTTTCACTTAAAGCTAAATCATCTGCATCCAGCCCCCATATTACTCCTAATCAATAATTAAAATGCAAGAATGTTAATCACAGGTCCTGGTCTTCTCTCTGCTCAACCCACATCAAAATGGTATTCAGCTATTCTTTACATATACAGAGAGGAGAAGCAAAGTCGCTGATCACTAGAGTAGTATGATTAAAAGGAGATCTAAAGGCTTCTCAAAAAATACCTCCTCTGTTTTCCTGAACATTGTTTTGTTAATGAGAGCTATATGGGTTAAGGCTTTATAGCTCCAGAAAAGTGTTAGTTGCTTAGTCATGTCTGACTCTTTGCAACCCCATGGACTCCTCTGTCCATGGGGACTCTTCAGGCAAGAATATTGGAATGGATCGCCCTCCTGTATTGCAGGCAGACTCTTTATCATCTGAGCCACCAGCGAAGCCCATATCTCCAAAAGGTCTGTATTAACAGGAAAATGCACAACCCTGGAATAAAGCCCATTTAATTAGCCAATCAAATCAAAACTTTCAAAGGGTTGGAAAAGAAAGGTCAGAAACATGAAATAAATATGGGTTGTACAGTCAGCATGTGAGGATGCTGGGCTCCTGATAAGGGTTGTATCTCGAGGACCTGGAAACACGAGGCTCCCAAACTAAACTCTATAATTCCAATTCACTGTGCAATGAGAGAGGATGTTTCACTGATGATGATTATGATGATGATGATAAGATAGCTTTAGCACAGAAAGCAGAATCTCAAACAACCTTCTCTGGTGTTAACTACAGAATCCCCAAAGAATTACTTGCTAAGTGCCTGAAAGAGAACTATGTACTAAACTCCCCATATCTAAGAAAGGCCCTAAACTTTTATCTACAGTGAACACCAAGTGACAGAATGATTAGGCTGAGAAATGAAAGGAAATTATTATTTATTATTCTGAATGAAATCACTCAGGTTGGTGCTGCTTTCAGAAGAAGGCAGATTCGATCTTCACAGCAGCTTGCTTCACGCTTTTTCTCCCTGGGCAGTCTCATGATCCCCGTGACTTCTCTCAAGCACTCTGTCTGTAATTCCTGCAGCCACCAGCAGGTTGGTGGTGGGCCATTGGGTGAGATTTCTCTGCCATGATGTCCCAGGACCCTAACATACTGAAGTGTGAAGCCAGAGGAAAAGAAATAGATGGTGGTCTGACCTATTCTTAAGAAATGTAGCATAACATCAACCTATTTGATGCATCCAGCAAAACTTCAAAACTAAAGGATGCATTGCCTGCGAACTCTGGAGGGAGTGGAGAAGGGCACGTTCAAAAAGCTCAGCCTTTCAGTTGTGAGCATCTGCTGGTTAGTTTGCCCTGAAACATGAAAACTGAGAAGGAAGATTAATGTGTCATAATCAATTGAAGAATATTTTTACCTAAAAGTACAACCAATACCCAAGCAAAGAACATAGTAAACTCATTTCTAATTGGTAGGCACAGCAAAGACATAGCAATTAAAGTTTAAAATTATAAATTTCCAATATAAGTCAAGAATTTTTTTTTTCAAGTAAGTGCTATTGTTATTTCTAGTTTTCATTCTTACACTGAAGAAAATATCAAACTTCCACATTTTACAAACTCAAACATTCATTATGAATGTTTATAAATTCCTGGCCTTATAACTGTGTACTATTTTTTTTCCTCAAAAACTTAACTGCTTCAGAATAATAGCATAGGCATTTAACTACTTCTTTGCAGTTAATTGGGTTTCCCGGGTGGCACTAATGGCAAAGAACCCACCTGCCAATGCAGGAGATTGAGACACAGGTTCAGTCCCTGGGTTGGAAAGATTCCCTGGAGGAGGGCATGGAAACCTACGCTGGAGTATGCACTAATTTGCCTCCTTACACTCTTGCTTGCCTCTGCAAGCACCTCACACAGCTCCTTACCAGCCAGCCATGGCAGCATTTTCTACTTAGATGTCTGACATTCCTCCCATCAGGTTTATTTTTCCCAGTCCCCCACCTCCCTTTTCCCTAAGTTCTAGCCACTATCCCTAGATAATATTGTCCAAATTGCATCCTTATACAAGGATGATGCCCAGATATGTAAATCACACCAGGATTCCTAGTGTCCAGACCCTCACTGCCAACTGCCTGTGAACTACTCCCACTAGACAAGCCCATCCCAAGTTCAACAAGCTCTGGTAGGAATTTATCCCATCCATCTCAAAAGGTGTTTTTGTGTGATACCTATTTCCAAAATACTCTCTCAAAATCTTGATATCATCTTTAAATCATCTTCTCGTTGTCCATGGTAAATACATTTTCATGCCCATCAATTTTTTTCCTTCTCAATCACTCTTCATAATCCTCCAACTTTTCATTTACATGAACCCTGCCCATATTCAGACTCTTGCTTCTCAACTATAATCATAGTCTAACTGATTTCCTGCCCCCCCCCCGTACATGTCCCTTTCTGAATGACCTTTCCCTTCGATCTCAAAATTAATTTCCTTTCTCACTCTTACTAAACTTCCCATGCATAAAATTAAAATCTACCCTTTGTCATCTAGCATACCTTGGCTCCAGTCTTTCATTCTAGGTTATTCTTCTACCACAATCCCACATCCCTGTCACTTGTTGAAATAATAACTATATCTGTATTAGCCAGAATGGACAAAATTATGCTACAGTAACAATCCCCAAACCTCACTAGCTTTCAACAAGGGTTTAGGGCTTGCTTATGATTCCAGGCTTTGGAGTAGACTGCATCTTACTCCATGCTGTCTTTATTTAAGTAAGTAAGTGTTAGTCACTCAGTCATGTCCAACTCTTTGTGATCCCATGAACTGTAGCCTGCCAGAATCCTCTGTCCATGGAATTCTCCAGGCAAGAATACTGGAGTGGGTTGCCATTCCCTTCTCCAGGGTATCTTCCCAACCCAGGGATCTAATCCAGGTCTCCTGCATTGCAGGCAAATTCTTTACCATCTGGGCTTCCCTCATAGCTTAGTTGGTAAAGAATCTGCCTGCAGAGCAGGAGAACCCCAGTTCAATTCCTGGGTCAGGAAGATCCTCTGGAGAAGGGATAGGATACCCACTCCAGTATTCTTGGGCTTCCCTTATAGCTCAGCTGGTAAAGATTCCACCTGCAAAGTAAGAGACCTGGGTTTGATCCCTGGGTTGGGAAGATCCCCTGGAGAAGAAAAAGGCTACCAACTCTAGTATTCTGACCTGGAGAATTCCAGAGAATCCCAAGGATTGTATAGTCTATGGGGCTGCAGAGAGTCAGACGGGACTTTCACTTTCACTTTTCTTTACCATCTGAGCCACCAGGGAAGCTCTGTCTTTATTTAAGGTTCTAGATAAAGGAGGCCTGCCTGAAACTTGACAGTCTTAGGACAGAGGGAAAAGAGGGACGGCTCTTTAAATTTCTCTCCATATTTCATTGGTCAAGGCAAGTCAAACGGCTGTGCCTGGTATTAATGGGACAAGAGTTATAATTCTCCCACATGGAAGGTCCCAACAGAGAGTGTCAGCAAATATTTTGGAAAATAATACAATCTACCACACCATCATTAAAGTACAACATAAATCCCACCATGTTTTCAGTATTTTTCTTCTTCTAGACCACAGTATCTCAACAGCACCACTATTAACAATTTGGGTCAGATAATTCTTAGTTGTGGGATTTGTCTGATCATTGTAGAATGTTTAGCAGCATGCCTAGCCTCAACCTACTCCAAAAGTAAAAGTGTTAGTGGTTCAGTCACGTCCGCCAGGCTCCTGTCCATGGGTTTAGCCAGGCAAGAATACTGGAGTGGGTAGTGATTCCCTTCTCCAGGGCATCTTCCTGCATTGCATGCAGAATCTTCATCATCTGAGCTGCCAGGGAATGGAAAGCCCCAACCTACTCCAAACCTAGCTCCAAACATGTTCATCCACCATGCCAATCAAAAATGGCTTCAGACCTTCAGAAATGTTCCCAGGAGAGGTGAAATCACCAGCAGTCAGTAACCACTGGTCTAGTCTATGAGTCCCTAAGGAATAGACTCTGTATCTTAGCTGTGACTTAGCATCCTCATGGCACTAACTCCTATGGTACATATTTAATCATTGTCATCAAAATAGAATTACAATTTCAGGACAAGATTTTCTTTATTAAAAAATCAAAAGCAATATTTGTCTCTCAGGTTTCTTTAGGGAAAAAACATAAATTTTAGAGACAGGAAGGCCAAAGCTTCTGGCTTCAACACTCCATAAGATTCTGGGAATGCTGCTTAATCTCAGTTTCTTCATCTTCAAAATGGGCACAGCAGCATTCCCCTTGCAGTTTTGTGATGATGAGTGGATGCAAATTGCTTGGTGTTTGGTGTCTGCTCAGTAAATGGCAGCTATCATCATCATCACCGTCAGCACAGCATCCCTTCCTCCATAACACCCTTGAATATGAGATGTTTAAAAACTTATTTGCCCTCTTGCATAGAAACGCCAAATGTTACTCACAGAAAGAGAACAGCATGGTCCCACAAAATACCACCTATGTTTGTTTCTCCATAAATAAGACTTGTTGTCAAGAAACTTGAGCTCAGGGCTTGTGGCTTTGCCACGAAACACATAAGCTTGGATATGAGCAACAGGTTTTTTTGAAGCACTTTCCTAGATGTCAGCAGAATCTCACAAATCAGGCAAGAAAAGTCCAAAACATATGCCCTCAGCAACCTGCCAAAAACCAATAAAAGGAACTGTGAGTAGAGCCAAAATCAAGGAGGCAGGCAGCAGTGTGGGGCTGCAAGCCCCAGTACATTCACATGGAAATGCATTTCCTTTCAGTAAAAACCATTCCAACTGATGAAAAGAACCTTCATGCAGCTTCCTATCATATAGGCAGAAGCTTCAAAATGACAAATGTCCTGGATTTTTTGAAAAAATGCAACCGTTTGGAACAAGATATGTTGACAACTAGTGGTTTTGTGGATAGTAAGTATAACTCAGCATGGAAGAACTGGCCTTTTATAATGAAGTAACATATTGTGATGTTATCAAGACTTAGGCATTTTTATATCAAGTGAAAAATATCTCTTGTTTTCTGGTTAAGAAGTGAACACATGGCATGGCAATCAACACAAGTTTAAAATACAGAAAAAAATAGCAGAGGTCTCAGTTTATAAAAGATAGGCTGTGTGTTCTTTTTTCAGAAGACTATGATCCCCTGGCTGGCCAAACGAAATGTAAAGGGTTTGCGGCTTTATGTGTTAGTTTTTTTTTTTTTTTTTAATAATTGTGAGACTTTCAAGCTGGTAGGATTTCAACCGAAGGCCCTGGAGACTTAAACGCTTGAATTCCCAGCATTAGGAGCAAACGCTGTAGCAGCATCAACAGGGAAAGCTCCTGTTCATCAGAGCTGGGATTTCAATCCAGAGGCTGTTGTGATTCAGCCTGTTTCTTCAGTGAAGCTGAGGTCAACCGGCTTCAAAGATTAAGCTTGTTTGACGCTGCACATCAACACTCAGAACCACGCTGCCTTGGCCACGGGGTCGCAGCGTCCTAGTCCCTGCTGGCTGTAAGTGGATCCTAGCCGCCCGCCCCGCCTCGCCCAGCACCGCATCTCCTCCTCCGCCCCGGGGTACCCAGACTGCCCTCTGGCCCAAGGCTGCTCTCTCCTCTCGAATAGAGCTGTAGTAACCAAAGGACTTCGGCAACAACGGGCTCCACTCAAAACTGTGTTTCCCTTCACTTGCAACACTCATCCTTGATGATTTAATGAGCCCCCAAGGGCAGCCTCTGCATAGCTTACTGAATTCTAATTAGATAATTAGACCAGATAGCTTCTTTACTTTTGTAGGGATGAAACGTAGGCTGATGTTTTATTGTGTGCAACTAACATTCCACAAGCAAAGCATTCCCAAACGTTTTGCAAAATAAATAAACATTCAGTTCCAAACTCGGAAATTAATACTTGCTTTCCCCACGTTCTGGGACTGTCATATGATATATATATTTTTTAAGGATTGAGAAAGAATAAATACAGAGATCTTCATACATGCATGCATTTAGTTGGTAAATATTTATTTATTCAACACTAGTCTGTGCCAGCCACTATTCGAAGCTCCCAATAGCGATAAACTTCTAAGGTCTCCTTTAAGTGGTGTTTTAAATATAAACTAATGATAACCACAGCAAACATTTATGTCCATAATTTAGGCTAAAAATAGAAACATTTCAGCCTTTATTTTTCGTGTTTATTTACCTCAACCTCACTATTCCAACGTGAGTAACCAGCCACTCACATGTATTGCCTCGTGTACTTTAGCTTTTATATACTTTGTGACTCTTCCAACTGTGGACGATTTGCAAAGTAAATGAAAATTATTTCTCAGGAAGTAGTTTTCACATAAAAGCAAAAGTGAAGGCCTAACAATATGGCTCTTTCTTCAGTGCTAATACACTTGCATAAGAAAAGTGGTTTTAACTGAAAGTAAAAATTACTGACAGGAACTCATTGCAATTCTATTCTGGAAGGTTTTGAAGGAGAATGAGACAACTTTCAGTTGTCAAAAACTTGGGAGGGAGTAGAACATTGAGACAAAAAGACTTAAGGAAAACATTTTTAAAGATGGAAAACCTGTTATTTTTTTTTTCTCCTTTCTTCCATCCACCCTAAAAAAAATACAGAACTTTATTATTCAGTTTTCCATTGCTTTTGTACAAAATATTGCTCAAATTACCCTATATGTTTTTAATTTTCCCTTTTTTTTCTTTCTTTGCAAATCCATGTCGCTTGTTCTTTTTGGGAAGAGGACTAACAACATTTTTGCTGAGAAGTGAAGTGAAGTGAAGTCGCTCAGTCATGTCCGACTCTTTGCGATCCCGTGGACTGTAGCCCACCAGGTTCTCTGTCCATGGGATTCTCCAGGCAAGAGAAAGTAAGTCAGAATTAGATATTACCTTTTTTTCTTCTTTCTTCATTCCTAATTGATTTCTTCAGGAAATTAGTGGACCCTATTGATATTCTCAAAGCAAATTTTTGACCAGTCAATGCTAATCAAAAGTATCACAGAATAATGCTAGGCTGTTCTGCACAATGGCAGATACCAGGTGGAAATGCAAAACATTCAAGCATCTGAAAATTTCCCAAATAATTGTTTCACATGAACAAATTCTATGAATTATTAGATATGAACTTTTCACTTTTAACCTGAAGATGTGTTTTTATAACAGTTGTAGGGCTAGAAATAAAATTTTGATGATCCTACAAAGACTTCTTGAGTTTAGCTTTCTCCAAAAGGAAGACATAAATTAATTACAGTTGACTGAGACAATGACATCATAACATGTACTATTTTGATGTTTTCCACTGTGGCATGCTCAAAAGAGAAGTGGGATCCAAGAACAAACGTGATCAAGTCCCCTTTCTGGGCCATTCTACCATGTTTCCTCTTCTCTAAATATCATTAGCCATTTTAGACTGACTCACACACACACACACACACACACAGCCCTCAGAGATGTGTTTAAGTCAGTTGTTAAGAACAGAACATTGTCTTATTTTATTTAGTGACAATTTCCACTATAGAATTTTCCAGACTATCTTTTGAACTGTATATTGGCCTAAATAGGGCAACTTTTGCTTTAGAATATAAACAATAACTCTCCTTTCAAGGTTTAATTTGACTGACACCAAAACTCACTCTAATGATGATGAGAATCCACACCGAGAAGCTCTCCACAGAAGACCCTGTATCCAACTCTCAGAATCTGAGTGTCAGAGAGAACACAACACAGGCCTGAGACAGGCCAGGGCTGAAACCTGAGCCCTGAGTCACAGATCTGCACACTGAGCAGAGTCGATGTAAGTGATATAGGAAGCCAGGTGCAGTCCGGGAGAAAGGGGCTGATAGAAACAAAACTCAGGAAAGCCGATTGCAAAGTAGGGTTAAAATTCAGGCCTAGAAGGGAAATGCAGTGAGAATGAGAAACCCAGGCAAAGGCAAATGAGGCAGACACGGTGAACACTGGATAATTAGGCTGCAACAGGAGGCAAATGTCCCACAGGCAGCAGGAGCTGCATTCAAACCGAACACCAGAAATGTCTGTTTCAAACTATTTCCAGACCCCACTCACTGATGAGAACACAGCCCCTGGGGTCCTGCCAGTCCAACTCATCAATGGTTCAAAGAGCAGGCAGGAGTTTAACTGCAGCAGCAGACTCTCAGTGCAGCCCCACAGCCTCCTACCTAAAACCTCGGGGCTATATGTGTTTTGCAGTTTAGAATTTTTCAGATATTAGAAAGCATGAAAAAACTCGTATGGATCGCCAAAGGAATTATGCTGAGTGAACAAAGTCGATTACCAAAGGCCACATAATGTACAATTCTATTTATCTAGCATTTTAGAAATGACAAACTTGTACAGGTAGAAAACATACAAGTGGTTGGTTGCCAGGGGCTAGGGAAAGGGCTGGTGAGGGAGGTATCTGTGTCTATAATAGGGTAGGCAAGAGATCCTTAGGATGAGCTGTATTGCATCTGACTGTGGTGGTAGCCACACAAATCTATACATAATAGAATCACAAGGAACTAAAGGGAGTATATGTAAAACTGATGAAATCCATATAAAGCCCATATGTGCTCAGTCACTCAGTCATGTCTGATTGTTTGCAGCCCCAACTGAGCCTGCCAAGCTCCTCTGTCCATGGAATTTTCCAAGCAAGAATACTGCAATGAGGCGCCATTTCCTACTCCAGGGGATCTTCCCCACTTAGGGGTCGAACTCATGTCTTTTGCATCTCCTGCATTGGCAGGCGGATTCTTTACAACCAAAGCCACCTGGGAAGCCCAATAAAGTCCATGGATTGTATCAAAGTCAGTCTCCTGGTTGTGATGTTGTACTACAGTTACAAATGTGACCGTTGGGGGAAATTAGGTGAAGAGTATACTACATGTATTCTTTCTTACAACTGCAAACAGATATACAAGTCTCAAAATTTAAAAAAAAAAAAAAATTAAAGAAATGTTAAGAAAGCAATAAAGTACATATTCAGAATATTAGGTAACACTCCAAACAATGTCAAACACACAAATATTTCTGCAGAAAAGCATGTGACTATTCACACCAAGTGAAACGCAGGTTATAAATAGACTTCAGTCAGCTGGGGTCAGGTTCTATGACCACATGAGTTTGGCCTGGTATTGCTGCCAAATCAGCCATGAAAACACTTTGGTTCTTCAGAGCTTTTTGGATTTGGAGCTACAGATAAAGAATTATAACTGCTAGTCCCACTCTGGTCTCATGGAGAAAGGCAATGATGGATACCACTGACTGGTCTAGTTTTATGCCCTGTTTCCCTTCCTCATTTCATATTCTGTACAGAAGAATTGGGGGGATTGAAAATTTCAATACTTCAATCACACAAGGTTTGAGAAAAAGCTATTTTTTTGTATCCCTGGTGGCTCAGATGGTAAAGTGTCTGCCTGCAACCCAGGTTCGATTCCTGGGTCGGGAAGATCCCCTGGAGAAGGAAATGGCAAACCACTTCAGCACTCTTGCCTGGAAATCCCATGGATGGAGGAGCCTGATAGGCTACAGTCCATGGAGCCGCAAAGAGTCGGATACGACTAAGCAACTTCACTTCACTTCACTTTTTGAGAAGGCAGTCAGCAATTCCCAGAATTGAATATGTGGGATGGAGTTATGTGGGAAAGGCAAGATCAGCATGGAATAGAACATTCCTGAACGTGGCCTGGGGTGTCTCCTTAGCACCACTTTCTCATCTGTTTGGTAATGAATTTTCAAGACTTTAGAAGTTTCTAAGTTCAAAAATAACATAATCAATACACATACATGTAGAATTAACTGTTGCTGCTGCTGCTTTGTCACTTCAGTTGTGTCTGACTCTTTGTAACCCCATGGACTGCAGCCCACCAGGCTCCTCTGTCCATGGAATTCTCCAGGCAAGAATACTGGAGTGGGTGGCCATGCCCTGCTCCAGGGGATCTTCCCAACCTAGGGATCAAACTTATGTCTCCTGCATTGCAGGCAGATTCTTCATTGCTGAGCCACCAGGGAAGCCTGTAGAATTAATTAACTGATGTTATTTACCACTTTGTATTATACATTTCTCTGCTCCTTCACTAGGTTCCTTCACTCTGTTCACTCACTAGGGTGGAAAAGAGGGATTTGACCCTATCTGAAATGTTTGACCACATGTATATACCTCATAGGTATGCAGCTTTCCAGCATTCCATAATGATAGGCACTCAAATTTTGTAGTGGATCACATTCCAATTAAATTGAAATTCAAACAGTATGGTAGAAACCTAATTCATTCGTCTTAACCCAAGTCTTCAGATGTTACTCTGCTCTGTGCTATCCGCCGCACTATGGTCAATTTATTCTGTGAAAATACAAAGATAACTACATTGCTGTCTCTTGGGGCCTTTACTGCTTACAGAATAGTGTCTGAGCTCCCTAAGGTGAAAACAGAAACCCTTGATGACCTGGCGGCAGTGGGTCACAGTCGAGAGTCACATCTCGCTGTCCTGCTCATTTCAGATTGTGCCTCTGCCACATTAAGGACTTCCCATTTCCTGAATAACTCAACACTTCCTCACCCTTTTGCTTTTGCACATGTCCCTCAATCTTTGAAAGAAAATATTTTTTAATTGAAGTATAATTAACAATGTCATGCTAGTTTCAAGTGTACAGCAGTGATTCAGTTATATATACATACATATATATTGTTTTTCAGATTCTTTTCCATTATAGATTATTAAAGATATTGAGTATAGTTCCTTGCCATACGATAGGTCCTTGTTGGTTATCTATTTTACAGATCTATATATACATAGCGTGTCTATGTTAATACCAAACTCCTAACTTATCCCCCCTACTCTTCCTCTTTGGGAACCATAAGATTGTTTTCTATGTCTGTAAGTCTGTTTCTGTTTTGTAAACAAGTTCACTTGTATCATTTTTTTTAGATTCCACAAATAAGTAATAGCATATATTTGTCTTTCTCTGGATATTCTTCTCTTGAACACCATTCTTCCCATTTATCTGGCCAACTCTGTCTAGAAAGGTGCCATTTTCTCCTGGAAGCCTGTGAAATATCCCCTTTCCTCTCCATCCAACCTTGTCTGGATGAAGAGCCCAGATGCACCTCTGTATCAAAGCACTCTTCATGCTACATGGATCGTTATACACCTCAATGTGGGGAACTGAATATTTTTTCTTTCCCAGAACTTAGCCTACTGCCTGACACTGAGTAACTATTCGATCACTCAAGTAAGCAATCCACAAACAGTCATTTTGTTTACTATTTTTGTTTATCCGTTGGCCTGCTAGTCTCCTCTGTCCATGGGATTCCCCAGGCAAGAATACTGGAGTTACCATTTCCTTCTCCAGGGGATCTTCCTGACTCAGGGATCAAACCTGCTTTTCCTGAACTAGAAGGCAGATTCTTTACTACTGAGCCACCAGGGAAGCCCCTTAGTAAATGTACACATCACCAAAAAACATCAAATAAAACACCATATAGCTTGTTAGCTTTATGACTAGTAAGCTACTTAAGTTTTCTGTAATTCAATTTCTTCAGCTATACAACAGGAATAACATGGTTTTCATCCATCAGTTAGATTAAATTTGTTAGTGCATATGAAACAATGATAACTCAGCTGATCATGTAGGACACGCTCAGCAAATATTAAAGTTACAAAGTGCAGGAGTACATTGTGGAAAACTTTAAATATACTTTCTATTCTCTAGGCCAGGGTGAGTGTGAAATGTTCTTAAACTGTAATACATTAAAGAAGCATTATTATTATAGCTACGATATACAAATGTCAGCATCAAATTTCTTACAAATTATTAGATGTCAAAGTACACTATGTTTTACTGTCAAATATTATTATTTCCTTATTTTACAAAACCTATAACCCCTATAGTTTTATTGGCCCTCAGGTAAGAAGAATATTCAATTAATCATTGAGAGACTGGCTCTCTGGTAATTGTATCATTGCTTGGCTTCCCCAGTAGCTCAGTGGTAAAGAATCCACCTGCCAATGCAGGAGCTAGCTGCAGGAGACTCAGGTTCAATCCCTGGGTGGGGAGGATCCCTTGGAGGAGGAAATGGCAACCCACTCCAGTATTCTTGTCTGAAAAATCCCATGGACAGAGGAACCTGGTGGGCTGCAGTCCATGGGGGTCTCAAAAAAGTTGGACACAACTGAGCATGCACACACCAAATTCTTTTTAATATTTTATGCCTTATAGTTGAACAAAGTTTGTGTCATTATTCATTCATTCACACATCGTATTTTTTGATTGAACAGCTAAGTGTCAGGCAATGTTCTAGACACCAAGGAGTCACTGATGAGCTCCAGTCCTCACATCACCTGTCCTCATGGAACTTTCAGTCTGAGAGTTGCATGAATATAAGAGTCCTTCCTGGGTGAAGAGTGAGGTCTCACCTGGATAAGCATATCAGAAAAGAATCAGGGAGAAATTAGAGCTGAAGAACCCATATTTTGCTAGGAATTGCATTCAGCTGCAAACCTAGAAACCAGACTACAGTAGCTTAACCCTACATATTAGGGTTTTATTCTTTCACATAAAATGATGCCCAAAAGTAGGCAATCCAGGGCTCAAAGGGTAGCTCCACCAGGTTCAACAGGGACCCAGTTTCCATCTATCTTTCTGCTTTGCCATCATGACTTCCACCCTCAAAGTCACAAGATGATTCCTGAAATTCTAGCCATTGCATCCACTTTCTAGCAAGAAGGCCTGAAAGGGCAAAATGTGTGAAAATCCCCACCCAGTAGCCACTTACTGGCCACCCCGATAAGAAAGAAAGGGAAACGGGTGTTGGATAAATAGCTAAGGTACCACAGCTCGAGAAATGAGGGTCAGATTATTCACTGCCCCTCAATAGGCATCATGATTCTGTCAGTACAGTTAGATTGGGATTAAAGCATGTATCTCAAAAGAGAAAGCAGGAAAGAAAAAAAAAAAGAGGAATGATGGTTTTGGGTGGCTCGAGTCATGAAAATTTGAGGGTTTTACAAGAAAGGGTGTTTGATTCCTGTCCAGCAGCAAAGCGAAATTCATTAGTAGACCTGGGTCTAGGGTGAGGAAGTCAAAATGATGATGGAGAACCATGTGGCAGAAAGATAAACTTTGAGATGAGGGAGATAATCAAGATGCTTACGAGACTGCATCTGCCCTTCCTGTGTAGAGGAAGGCTAGNTCCTGTCCAGCAGCAAAGCGAAATTCATTAGTAGACCTGGGTCTAGGGTGAGGAAGTCAAAATGATGATGGAGAACCATGTGGCAGAAAGATAAACTTTGAGATGAGGGAGATAATCAAGATGCTTACGAGACTGCATCTGCCCTTCCTGTGTAGAGGAAGGCTAGCAAGGTTGCTGACTGTCCTCCCACGCTCCTGGCAGCCTGCTAATTACCTAGCACAGCACTCAGTAAATATGTGTTGAATGAATTAGCCATGGCGCACTTTCCCTCTGATGCCAGCCATGCCCTCAGAATGCCTCTCACACGTGTCTCCAGGCAGCCAGGACCAATGAATCAGAGATGTGATCAGAGACAAACCTGCTGTCCTCACGCTGACGTGAACCTGGGCTAAGCAGCCTGGCTGTTCCTTCTGAACTTCAGTATGTATTTATCTCAGTTCTTACTTTTTCCTTAGAAAATGCTTTTTAGGGGGAAAATATCAACAAGGCTAACAGTAAATAAAAGAAGGGAATTTTTCCCTCTTGGCATAGAGAGGGAGTGTGGGTAGTTAATGCCTCAGAACTAAGTACGGTACAGGAAACAGGTTTCCTTCTGTGAGAAAATCCCAAATTTAATTAAAACTTGAGGAACTATGAAAACATCTGCCTTCCCCATATGTGCTTTCCTCCTGTAGAGTCTGTGTGTGTGCGTGTGTGTGTGTGTGTGTGTGTGTGCATGCATTCATGTGTGTGTACATGTGTAGTTTGAGATCAAACTTTCTTAACAAATATAAAGCTCCATTTGCCACTTGTTCTAGATAAATGCCAGTCTACTGAAGATGAAGACTGAAGACTCTCTGAGGAGAAAAAAGAACCAAGTCACCCACAACATCAGCAAACCAGGGAGAATATTCTTTCAATTAACATTTACTAAGTGCCTCATATATGTGCAATGCGAGTGTGCAGTTGCTGTGATAAGCAAAGCTCTCCTGGCCTTGACTCCACAGCAAAATAGGAAAGAGGCCATTAATCAAATTACCATATTTATGATTATATAATTATAAACTGAATTAAGTACCCTGAAGGTGCCATGAGATCCTGGAATAACAACAGTAATAAAACCAATTTTATGTGAATAGAACATTCATTTGGAGGTACACATGAAAGGTGTGCCAGGAAGGGAGGAAGAGATGTGAGCTACCTAATGTGGGAGTAGCCTTGCAAGGGCTCTGAGGCAGGAAGCAGCTCCCACAGACTGGAATGCCTGTGTGGCTGGAGTGAGGACAGAGGGCAAGCGGTTCTAAATGAGGCTGAGAAGCAAGCAGAGGGCACTAGCAGGGACTTGAAGGCTATGGAAATAATTAAATTTCCATCTTAACTGCGCTGCGTATGCACTAAGTCACTTCAGTTGTGTCCAACTCTATGCGGACCCTATTAACTGTAGCCCGCCAGGCTCTTCTGTCCATAGGATTCTCCAGGCAAGCATACTGGAATGAGTTGCCATGCCCTTCTCCTTAACTGCCATAGGAATCCATTAAATCATCTTAAAGTGCAGTAATTATGTTTATGCTTCCCAGGTGGCTCAGTGGCAAAGAATCTGCCTGCCAATTTAAAGAGATGGGACCTCCCTGTTGGTCCAGTGGTTAGCACTCTGTGCTTCCAATGCAGGGGGCCTGGGTCCAATCCCTAGTCATGGAATTAAGATCCCACATGCCTGTGGCACAGCCAAAAATATATAGGGCTTCTCTTGTATCAGTAAAGAATCTGCCTGCAGTGCCAGAGACCCAGGTTCGATCCCTGGGTTGGGAAGATCGTCTGGAGAAGGCAACGGTAACCCACTCCAGTATTCTTGCCTGGAGAATCCCTTGGACAGAGGAGCCTAGCAGACTATAGTACATGGGGTCCCAAGAGTTGAACACGACTTAATGTCTAAACCACCAGGAGATTCCAATTCAATACCTGGGTCAGGAAGATCCCCTAGAGATGGAAATGACAACCCACTCCAGCATTCTTGCCTGGGGAAATTCCATGGACAGAAGAGCCTGGTGGGCTCCATTCCATAGGATTGCAAAGAACTGTACACAACTGAGCACACACACACACACACACACAATTATGTTTGCGCTGCATAGATACCTGTGTGGCTTGATGCTAAGAGGACACTAGAGCATTAATGTGGCAAACTGGGGTTTCTGTTGTTGGCCTAAGTCATGCCTGACTCTTTGTGACACTATGGACTATAGCACACCAGGCTCTTCTGTCCTCCACCATCTCCCGGAGTTTATTCAAATTCATGTCTGTTGAGTCAGTGATGCTATCTAACCATCTCATCTTCTGCCACCCCCCTCTCCTTATGCTTTCACTCTTTCCCAGTATCAGGGTCTTTTCCAATGAGTTGGCTCTTCACATCAGGTGGTCAAAGTATTAGAGTTTCAACTTTAGCATCAGCCCTTCTAATGAATATTCAGGATTGACTTCCTTTAGGATTGATTGGTTGATCTCCCTGGAGTCCAAGAATTTCTCCAACACCACAGTTTGAAACCATCAGTTCTTTGGCACTCAGCTCTCTTTATGGTCCAACTCTTACATTTGTACATGACTACTGGAAAACCCATAGCTTTAACTATACAGTTCTTTGTCAGCAAAGTAATGTTTCTGTTTTTAAACATGCTGTCTAGGTTTGTCATACCTTTCCTTCAATGGAGTAAGTGTCTTTAATTTCATGGCTGCAGTTACTGTCTGCAGTGATTTTGGAGTCAAAGAAATCACTGTTTCCACTTTTCCCCCCATCTATTTTCCATGAAGTGATAAGACCAGATGCTATGATCATACGTTTTTGAATGTTGAGTTTTAAACCAGCTTTTTCTCTCTCCCTTTCACCCCCATCAAGAGGCTCTTTAGTTCCTCTTTACTTTCTCCACTAGAGTGATATTATCTGCATATTTGAGGTGGTTGATATTTCTTCTGGCAACCTTGATTCCAGCTTGTGATTCATCCAGCCTAACATTTCACATGATGTACTATGCATATAAGTTAAATAAGCAGAAAGTGACAATATACAGTCTTGACATACTCCTTTCCCAATTTTGAACCAGTTCATTGTTCCCTGTCCAGTTCTAACTTGCTTCTTGACCCGCATACAGGTTTCTCAGGAGACAGGTCTGGTATTCCCATCTGTTCAAGTATTTTCCATAGTTTGTTGTAATCTCGAAGGCTTTAGCATAGTCAGTGAAGCAGACATTGATGTTTTTCTGGAACTCCCTTGCTTTCTCTATGATCCAAAGAATGTTGGCAACTTGGTCTTTGGTTCCTCTGCCTTTTCCCCATTACTGTGATTGGCTACCTTGACTTTGGCCTCAGGATGTTCTAGTTAGCCAAACCCCTCAGGCACAGCATATGAACACATCTGGAGTTCACTCCGCCTTTGAGTGAAATCCCTCTCCTTTCAGGTAATTTTGAATGATTTCATATCACCTTGTTCCTCTGATCCTATTTAAAATGAAAACATGATTAGGGGTCAGTGTCTGTATGTCTTAACTTCTGAATAATTTTCAATCTTCAAAAAATTTTCTTGGCTTCAATTCAGTTCAGTTCAGTCACTCAGTCGTGCCTGACTCTTTGCGACCCCAAGAATCGTAGCACCCCAGGCCTCCCTGTCCATCACCAACTCCCAGAGTTCAATCAGACTCACGTCCATCGAGTCAGTGATGCCATCCAGCCATCTCATCCTCTGTTGTCCCCTTCTCCTCCTGCCCCCAATCCCTCCCAGCATCAGAGTTTTTTCCAATGAGTCAACTGTTCACATGAGGTGGCCAAAGTACTGCAGTTTCAGCTTCAGCATCATTCCCTCCAAAGAAATTTCTTGGCTTAAATACCACTAAATAAAATCTTGGCTCATGCATTTTCAAGTCAATTAAGGCCTAGGGTGGGTTGAAGTTTAATGTACATCACATTTCTCTAAACTTTCAACTTGAATAAAAGTAAATGAAAAATGAAGACTTCTTTGCAATCTGGTAAAGCATCCATGGTGAGCCACCCAGAATAATAATGGATGAACCCAGTTATAAGAATTATGTGAAATTACTTGGTGCTTTAAGGACTAGGTAAGCTCAAAGTAGACAGTATTTAGAAGGCTCTTTCATTCCCACTGAGAGTCCAAAGGAAATCTTAAAACAGAGGGGGAAAAAACACTTCATTGAAGAAAAGGCAAGACTGCTTTTAAAGGTTCAAATCATTTAATTTCATTCCTATTCTCTCCTTTCCCCTACCACCCATATGCAGACTGCAGCAAATAAGGTATCATTTGCCTTTTTAATAATCTTAATCTTAACAATGAACACACTGAAGAAATGACCACATGGTCTTCTCTGTATTCAGTTAATTAAGAGTAAGTATTCTGCTGATTTGCAGTTTTGCAGAACAACCAACCAGCTGTTTGACTGCTTTTTTCATTAACAGACAGTGAATCTGGAGTTGTAAAAACACATCTTTAAGGCTGCATTCAGTGAAGTAATTATCTAAGGCAACATGGCTATTCAGAGGTGAAAATAGTAACAAACCATGCTTGGAATTTGGGGTTAAATCCTTAATTAATTTTAAATTATTCTAATTTATATCATATTAATTTATTTTATATTCTATATTCTATTAATTATTAATTTATATTATATTCTATAATAATTTCATAGATGAAAATAGACCTAAAGAAAAATGTCCTAAATATTAAAAATATTTAAATATTAAATATTAAAAATATTTAGAACCTGAAAATAAAGATGAGAAATTGAATAGGCAAGAAGAAAATTTCTGGCTTAGCGGAAAGTTCCTCCACATTTCCCTGTAAATCAAGATTGAAAAGCAAGGTATACTATCTACAGCAATAAATGCCAGATAATTGCTCCTGAGGCCATATTTTCTCCAACAGAAAGATCTTCTCAGTAAACAAATATCCAAAGTTGTGGTTTTTTTAACCTAGCATTTATCTTTCTACAAACAAGCTAGTTGCAAGGAATTCAGAGTTCACTGGCTCAGTGTAACCTCCTAAATAGAAGGCCTTTCTGGGCCAGAATTAAGACTCTCTACTGCCAAGATAGCTTGCTACTTTCAAAAGGGAAGGATGTAATACTCCCCATGATCCCAACTCTTAAGAAGAAAGATACATGGACTTCTTATCTCTCTTGCATTAGTACAAATTCTGACCTTCCCTAAACTGAATTTTCCAAAGTGAATGGTGGAACTGGGAAAACAGAAAGTCAAGCTATGGACATTCTATCAAAGGAGCTCCCAAACAAGGAGGACTTTGGAGTAAAGAGGAAGGCTTCCCTTGTGGTTCAGCTGGTTAAGAATCCGCCTGCAATGCAGGAACCCTGGGTTCGATCCCTGGTTTGGGAAGATTCCCTGGAGAAGGGAAAGCTACCCACTCCGGTATTCTGGCCTGGAGAATTCCAAGGACTCTACAGTCCATGGGGTGGCAAAGAGCTGGACGCGACTGAGCAACTTTCACTTTCTGGGAAAGGGCAGGGGTGCTGTGTGCTAAGTCCCTTCTGCTACTGCTAAGTCGCTTCAGTCGTGTCCAACTCTGTGCGACCCCATCGACGGCAGCCCACCAGGCTTCCCCGTCCCTGGGATTCTCCAGGCAAGAACACTGGAGTGGGTGGCCATTTCCTTCTCCAATGCATGAAAGTGAAAAGTGGAAGTGAAGTCGCTCAGTCGTGTCTGACTCTAGCGACCCCACGGACTGCAGCCTACCAGGCTCCTCCGTCCATGGGATTTTCCAGGCAAAAGTACTGGAGTCGGGTGCCGTTGCCTTCTCTGTCCATGGGATTCTCCAGGCAATACTGAAGTGGGTTGCCATGCCCTCCTCCAGGGGACCTTCCCGACCCAGGGATAGAATCCATATCTCCTGCAGCTGCTGCACGGTAGGGGAATTCTTTACCGCTGAGCCACAAGGGAAACCCAAAGGGCAGGGGGACGGAAGGAGCTGGGAGATGGGGATTAACACATAAGTACTATTGACAATATGCATACAATAGATAACTAGATATCTTATAGATAGTAAGATAATATTATATATAATAATAATATTATAGATAATAAGAACTTATTGTATAGCATAGGGAACTCTACTTAATGGACTGTGGCAACCTGAATGGGGAGGAAGTCCAAAAGAGAGAGGGGATATATGTATATGTATAGCTGATTCATTTTGCTGCACAGTAGAAAGTAACACAACATTAAAAAGTAATGATACTCCAATAAAAATTAATTTTGAAAACAGAGGAAGGCTTCTAACTGGTGTTCTCCTTCATATTCTAAATCTGAATATTTGAGGATTATATATGCAAAGTTTGCCTTTGAGAATTTTCTAACCAAGTTCCTAATTTTTCTTTCAAGTCACCAGGTCTGTGTCATCCACTAATTCAAGTAAATATTGACAACCAAAATGCCTGAGGTCCCCAATGATCATTCTTTCAGACTCCCTCCTCTCAGAGGTGAACTACAAGCCCCGCGTCATATAGGAAGTTTGTTGGTGACATATCTAAAACCAGAGTTGGGGCTCACTGAGTGACTTTGATCATTCCTCCCAGTTCTTTCAAAAAGCAGTTTTTCCTCCCCAGGGTATTGAAAGCATAGGAGCCACCAGAGGAATTAGTTCTTCATCTCCAAATCCTTTCAGACCAGTTCGGCTGGCTAGTTCCCCCCGCTTCCTTAACCTAACTTTTCCTTCCCTCATCTGTTTCCTAAGAATGCTCTTTCATCGGGGCCTTTGCAGCTTTTGCAGGATGTGATTGTTCTGTTTTGCTCCCTCTGGCCCACCACACACACTGTGGTGGTGTGTCAGAGCCACCCCCATACTTCCAAAGTCCCAACGGGGCTCTGTTCCAGAAGGGCTGTGACCCCCTGCCCCCGCTTCATCTTGCTCCTCTCTGCTTCCCGTTAAAATACTTGTAACTGAACATAGCCAGATATGAGGCTTTAGTTTTACCACACAGTTTTGACAAAAATACTGGATACATTTCATGTTTTCATACCAGAAAATTGAAATTATCAGCCATTGTGCTCTAAGCTGAGTGCCCTCAACTTTGCAGACATTTTGCCTATAAAACAGGAGTTCTCTTCTGGCTTCCTGTGTGCGAATGAAATGCCAGTGAGGTCATGCTGGAAGCCAGAAAGGACTCTTAGAAACCAGGACCGCTGCATCAATAACACCATTGCTGAAGTGAGTGGGGGAAATTACACAAAATCCAATAAAAAAAATAACTCAGATGGACTGTCATGCCCCTAAAGAGGAACGCCTGAGGGGAAAAATAACACACACACACACACACTCACTCACACTCACACGAACAATCCAGGCTTAAAGTTCATGCTTTGTCTGCATTGGGTCTCTAAAGTTCCCACTTCAAACAGAGCAGAATGACCTGAAATGTCTTTTCTCATTTTCATGTAATTTCTTTCAGCTTTTCTGTCAATAAGAAAACTGAGTTTTCAATCTGTTGACCCTCCCACAGCCTGACCAACTGAAGTCAAAACCACCCCTACCATTTTCCTCCTCTGTGCAATGAACCTCACATTGGTTCTTGTCTTGACAAATGTCCCTCAACAGCCTACATACCAACATTTAAAACAATTCAGTCATTCTGTCCTTTAGGCACCCTAAGTTGTTCACACTTTGTTCATTTCCAAGTGATTCCCAAACACTTTGCTCTCATATTCCTCCTTCCCCAAACTAAAAACTCAAGGTTATTACAAAATATAACACAAATGCTCTTATTAAATGTGACAACCACTCTGAATGGCTCTAGAAAGAATAGCCATGTTCATCTACAGACATAGAACACAGAATCATAATGTGTTGTGTTAAATAGTCTTTATTTAGTGACTAGGGTAAATATTACTAATAACAATGCTTTGAGAACAACTAAAATGGCTCTAAAATGTTTTATTTATGAAAGTGAAAGTTGCTCAGTCATGTCCGACTCTTTGCAACCCCATGGACTATACACTCCATGAAATTCTCAAGGCCAGAATACTGGAATGGGTAGCTGTTCCCCTCTCCAGGGGTCTTCCCAACCCAGGAATCACACCCAGATCTCCCTCATCGCATGCGGATTCTTTACCAGCTGAGCCACAGGGGAAGCCCAAGAATACTGAAGTGGGTAGCCTATCCCTTCTTCAGCAGATCTTCCTGACCGAGGAAGCAAACCAGGGTCTCCTGCATTGCAGGCAGATTCTTTACCAACTGAGATATGAGGGAAGCCTAAAGTCGCTCAATCATATCTGACTCTTTGCGACCCCATGGACTATACAGTCCATGGAATTCTCCAGGCCAGAATACTGGAGTGGGTAGCTGTTCCCTTCTCCAGTGGATCTTCCCAACCCAGTGATTGAGCCCAGGTCTCCCACATTGCAGATGGATTCTTTACCAGCTGAGCCACCAGGGAAGCCCTTTTATTTATAAAGCCTGCTATAAATTACAATAAGAGTTTTTTGGTTTGGTCAACTAAAAGCATTATCTACTATAGAGAATCCCCCATGTGAAATACTAAAATTTTACCCAAAAATGTGGTAAATAAACAGCTACCATTTACTTTGCTCCTGCTGTATATAAAAACCAAGCAACATAAACTCATTTTTTTCATTACATTCATCCAATAAAACAGGGGCTATTGGCTGTATTTTGTATGACTCAGATAGATTAAGATGTGACCAAAGGTCACAAAGCTAGTAAATAACAAGATGGAGACGTGAATCTGGTTCTCTCAGATGTTAAGTTCAGGTTTTTCAACTAAGCTTACTACTTCTCAAGGGTGCCTAGCATCTTCATACAGAAGAAGAGGAAGTTTTAAAGGAGAAATGACATTAAGATATTGGTATGTGCTTAATCACTCAGTCATGTCCGACTTTTTGTGACCCCACGGTCTGTAGCCCACCAGGCTCCTCTGTCCATGGGATTCTTCAGGCAAGAATACTGGAGTGGGTTACCATTTCCTTCTCCAGGGGAATTTTCCAACCCAGGATCAAACAGGGGTCTCCTGCATTATAGGTGGATTTTTTTGCCACTGAGCCACCAGTGAAGCCCTTAGGATATCTGCCTCTTCCTTATAAGTAGCATTAAATCCTACATCAGAGTCCTGAAATCCTAAAAGTTTACAAATTCAAGTATGATTTAACCTACTTGTTCATACTGCTTTAGAAATTTGCTGTGTAAAGATTTAGTGTGCATCTCTGCCAAAGCCCAAAATATGTGTTGCATGGCTTTAAAAAGTTATCATACTTCAACTACGGTAGCTATAAATGATTGATACAGAACTCAGGGTATTCAGTCTGGTAGATGAAATAAATGTGACTCAGTTCAAGCCCAAGATGTTTCAATTCTACAGAGTCCATTTTCTTGACTGTATGTAGATGTTTTTGGCTAAAAAAGATGTACACGTTTATCAAGCCCTGGAGAAAAGCAACACTTGCTCTGGAAAATGTGTATAGGGGCATTTGAGGGATGAGCTGAATGGATGGAAGGAAGAGTCAGGCAATCAGTGTGTAAAGCAAGTTAATTCAGAGGAGTTGCCCCTTTATGTATAACACTGATTTCTGGAACAGAGATAAGAGAGTCCTGACTGATAGAAAAGTATCTGGCCTAATAGACCATGAAGAGGAGCTGAATTTTGTCTCTGCAGAGCTCTATATTTTTTGTTGACTTATCTTGCACTCTTAGGAGTGAGACTACCGAATTTCAAAGACTAATTTTGTCTTCAGTCTCTAGGAGCTCACTATAGACACACTTTTTTTTTTCTCTCTCCTCGAATTCTGAATTTGTATTTAGAGGTAGAATTGTTACCACAGCCTTATAAAAATGTCCCATCCAGGGAAATCAAAAACATGTTTATACAATAGCTTCCTCTGGATTTTAAAAAATTAAAGGTGATTTGATACCAAACATCTTTAGTAAGAATTAGAATTTCTCATGAAATTACTTTCCATTTTCTTAATTGGATGTATTTACCCTAGTATGTCAAGTCCTGTGCTTGAATGGTTTCCTGTGACTCTTCAGAGAGAACGCTTTAATAACAAGACCCTGTCTGTGTCACTTTATATTTGGTGAGAGGATTGCACTGGCTCTAATTATATTATAAATGGGACAGCTTCATTAACCAAAGTGGCAGAAATAACGAAAGCATCTAATACTTATTCCACCTGGACATTTCACAAAGCTGAATGACGCTTTCCTATTCAAAAATGCCTCTCTAGTGCATTTATTAAAATGAGCTTTCAACAAAACCATTGACTAGAGAGAGAAGACAGCCTCAGCTGTGCTAAAACTTGATTTCCTCTGAGTACCAAATAGCTTCATAAATATTTCAGTACAGAGAGCAGGGGAAGGCATTTAGAAATTAGAAAGTATGGCAGTGTTTGCAGATTTAGGAATAGCCACAAATGATTCAGGTCAGTTCCGACTTAAAGACCACCTACTATATACCAGGCCATGATCAATGCCAGTGATGCAAAAACAAATGAGAATGGTTTAAAGAGTCCATGGAGCTTAAGGGTGAAATAAACATTTAGATAAAAATTTAAAGATAGGATGGCAGATATTCTGAGAGCAACATGGAAATAAAAGCAGCTTCAGCATCCCTCTTCTGAGCCTCCACCTTCTGCCTCTGTGCTGTGCTGACATCCATGTTATCTCATTTAATCCTCACAACTAATGATGTGATCAGGTGTTATGAGGTATTGTGGATTTATTCACTCAACAAGGATTTATTGAGTACTTACTTTGGTCTGAGCACTATTCTATCCACTGGATAACAAGGAACAAGACAAAAATCCCTACTTTCATGGAGTTTCCATTGTCTTGGGAAGAAACAGAAAATAGAAAAATCACTAAATGTATATAACATTTTAAAAGGTGATAAGTTCTATGGAGAAAATTAAAATAAAATATGAAAAGGAGGGTGATGAATATAGTTATAAATGGAGTGGCTTTCAGGAGGCTTCACTGAGAAAAACACATTTGAGCAAAACCCTAAAGAAAGTGAGGTGGTGAGCCATAGTGAGGAGCAGGAGGGAAGTTAACCACACCAATGGAGCAAAGAACTGGCTGTGCTGAGAAAGGGAGGAAGACGGCCTTACTTACCTCTGAAGAAAGGGCATTGCAGACAATTGTAAGGTACGTGTAAATACCCTAAGGAAATACAAGCCACTCAGCAGATTTAGTGAAAGCAAGGAATGCATGAAATAGTGCCATTTCTGTAAAATTATGTGGTGTATATTCAAGGAGATATATGAAAAACTGTTCAGAGATAGCAATGGAAATTTATCTGAGTGGTAGAGTGTCAGTTACTTGTCTTTAAATTTTCTGATTTGTGTGAATGGTTTCCAACAGAAGTATATTATTCTGTCATCAGGGAAAAAAAATTGAATTGGCCTACATTCACTCTTGAATTTAGAGACTTAAAAGAGATGGTTAAATCCATCTCTACCCACTTTTTCTAAGTAATAAACATTCTGATTTCAGGGCTCATTAACAACTAGTTTAGCCACAACCATTTTCCCCAGACTTTTCTCTGGCTAGCCATGGTCATATGGGCAGGTTTACCCTATGGGTTGTACATGAAAGAAGTTGGGATGATTCTAAAGAAGTGGCCTTAAAAGAAGGGGGATCATGGACTTCTTCAGCTCTTCTTCCTCCTGCCAGCCTGAAATCAGACATAATTTCTGATGCACATTTTCTTAGAATGTAGGAACAATTTTCTTAATGTCACAGATGACTTCATAAACCACACAACCAGCCCTTGACTCCCACCTTCAGATTTCATAGCAAGAATAAAATTAGGAGTCTGGGATTAACACACTACAATATATAAAGTAGATAACCAATAAGGACCTACTGCACAGCACAGCATATCATATTCATTATTTTGCAATAATCTAAAGGGGAAAAGCAAGAGAGTGCCAGAAGAACATCTATTTTTGCTTTATGGACTATGCCAAAGCCTTTGACCGTGTGGATCACAATCAACTGTGGAAAATTCTGAAAGAGATGGGAATACCAGACCACCTGATCTGCCTCTTGAGAAATCCGTATGCAGGTCAGGAAGCAACAGTTAGAACTGGACATGGAACAGACTGGTTCCAAATAGGAAGAGGAGTACGTCAAGGCTGTATATTGTCACCCTGCTTATTTAACTTATATGCAGAGTACATCATGAGAAACTCTGGACTGGAAGAAGCACAAGCTGGAATCAAGATTGCCGGGAGAAATATCAATAACCTCAGATATGCC
>SJYT01057336.1:56869-69519 GCA_006410635.1 Cephalophus harveyi
GGTCCCATCACTTCATGACAAATAGATGGGGAAACAGTGGAAACAGTGCCAGACTTTATTTTTTTGGGCTCCAAAATCACTGCAGATGGTGACTGCAGCCATGAAATTAGAAGACGCTTACTCCTTGGAAGAAAAATTATGACCAACCTAGATAGTATATTCAAAAGCAGAGACATTACTTTGCCGACTAAGATCCATCTAGTCAAGGCTATGGTTTTTCCTGTGGTCATGTATGGATGTGAGAGTTGGACTGTGAAGAAGGCTGAGTGCTGAAGAATTGATGCTTTTGAACTGTGGTGTTGGAGAAGACTCTTGAGAGTCCCTTGGACTTCAAGGAGATCCAACCAGTCCATTCTGAAGGAGATCAACCCTGGGATTTCTTTGGAAGGAATGATGCTAAAGCTGAAACTCCAGTAGTTTGGCCACCTCATGTGAAGAGTTGACTCATTGGAAAAGACTCTGATGCTGGGAGGGATTGGGGGCAGGAGGAGAAGGGGACAACAGAGAATGAGATCGCTGGATGGCATCATGGACTTGATGGACGTGAGTCTGAGTGAACTCCAGGAGATGGTAATGAACAGGGAGGCCTGGCGTGCTGCAATTCATGGGGTCGCAGAGTCGGACATGACTGAGCAACTGAACTGAACTGAACTGCCAGTACCATACTGTCTTGATGACTGTAGCTTTGTAGTATGATCTGATATTGGAAAGCTTTATTCATCCAGCTCTAGTTTTCTTTCCTTTTTTCTTTTCAGTCTTGAGATTGCTTTGGCTATTTAGGTTCATTTGTGTTTCCATACAAACTGTGAAATTATTGGTTCTAGTTCTGTGAACAATACTATTGGTAGTTTGATAGGGATAGCATTTAATCTGTAAATTGCTTTGGGTAGTATAGTCTTTTTCACAATATTTCACATTCAAAAACATAGTATATTTCTCCTTCTGTTTGTGTTGTCTTTGTTATCTTTCATCTGTGTTTTATGGGGTTCCCCAGTGACCCAGCAGTAAAGAATCTGCCTGCAGTGCAGGAGACACAGGATACACAGATTTGATCCCTGGGTCAGGAAAAACCCCTGGAGGAGAGCATGGCAACCTACTCCAGCATTCTTGTTAGGAAAATTCCATGGACAGAAGAGCCTAGTGGGCTATAATCCACAGGGTTGCAAAGAGTTGAGCATGAATGAAGTGACTGAGCACATGCACATATCAGTTTTATAGTTTTATGCATACAGGTCTCTTGTCTCTTTAGGTAGGTCTATTCCTAGTTACTTTATTTTTTGTTGTTGCAATGGTGAATGGATTGTTCCCCTAATTTCTCCTTCTTATTTTTCATTGTTCAGTTCAGTTCAGTTCAGTAACTCAGTTGTGTCTGACTCTTTGTGACCCCATGAATCACAGCATGCCAGGCCTCCCTGTCCATCACTAACTCCCAGAGTTTACCCAAACTCATGTCCATTGAGTCGATGATGCCATCCAGCCATCTCATCCTGTCGTCCCCTTCTCCTCCTACCTCCAATCTCTCCCAGCATCAGGGTTTTTTCCAATGAGTCAACTCTTTGCACGAGGTGGCCAAAGTATTGGAGTTTAAGCTTCAGCATCAGTCCGTCCAATGAACACCCAGGACTGATCTCCTTTAGGATGGACTGGTTGGATCTCCTCACAGTCCAAGGGACTCTCAAGAGTCTTCTCCAACACCACAGTTCAAAAGCATTCATTGTTAGTATAGTATAGTAACACAAGGAATATCTTTGTGGTAATTTATATTCTGTGAATTTACTACTGCTGCTGCTGCTGCTAAGTCGCTTCAGTCGTGTCCGACTCTGTGCGACCCCATAGACGGCAGCCCACCAGGCTCCCCCAACCCTGGGATTCTCCAGGCAAGAACACTGGAGTGTTAAATCTAGTAATTTTCTGGTGGCACCTTTAGGGTTTTCTATGTATAGTATCCTGTCATCTGCAAACAGTGAGAGTTTTACATCTTCTTTTCCAATACGGATTTTTAAAATTTCTTTTTCTTCTTGGATTGCAGTGGCTAAGACTTACAATACTATGTTGAATAGTAGTGACAGGAGTGGACTTGTCTTGAACTTGTCGTGAACACTCTGTCTTATTCCTGATCTTGGAGGAAATGCTTTCAGTTTTTCGCTGTTGAGAATAACATTTGCTGTCAGTTTGTCATATATGTCCTTTATTATGTTGAGGTAGGTTCATTTTACACCTACTTTCTGGAGAGTTTTTATCATAAATGGGAGTTAAATTTTGTTGAAAGCTTTTACTGCATCTATTGAGGTTATCATATGGTTTTCCCCTTTCAATTTGTTAATATGATGTATCACATTGATTTATTTGCATATATTGAAGAATCCTTGCATCCCTGGGATGTACTTAGTTGCTCAGTCATATCCAACTCTCTGTGACCCCATGGACTGTACCCTGCCAGGCTCCTCTGTCCATGGGGGTTCTCCAGGCAAGATTAGAAGAATGGGTTGCCAGGGCCTCCTCAAGGGGATCTTCCCAATTTGGGGATTGAACTCAGGTCTCCTGCACTGCAGGCAGATTCTTTACCATCTGAGCTACCAGGGAAGCCCTTGCATCCCTGGGAGAAAGCCCACTTGATGATTTATGAGTCTTTTAATGTGTTGTTGGATTCTGTTTGCTAGAATTTTGTTGAGGATTTTTGCATCTATCCACATTAGTGATATTGGCCTGTAATTTTCTTTCTTCTTATTATTTTTTGTGTGTGTGTGTGGCATCTTTGTCTGGTTTTGGTATCAGTGATAGTGGCTTTGTAGAATGGGTTTTGGAGGTTTTCTTCCTCTACAATTTCTTGAAAGAGTTTGCAGGATAGGTGTCAGCTCTTCTCTAAACTTTTGGTAGAATCCACCTGTGAAGCCATCTGGCCCTAGGCTTTTGTTTGTTGGAAGATTTTTATTAAAGTTTCAATTTCTTTATTGTTTTGGGGTTTGTTTTTGTAAGTCTTTTCTTTCTCTTGGATTTCTCATCTAAAGAAGTTCCTTTAGCATTTGTTGTAGAGCTGGTTTGGTGATGCTGAATTCTCTTAACGTTTTGCTTGACTATAAATCTTTTGATTTTTCCTTTGAATCTGAATGAGATCCTTGCTGTGTAATCTTGGTTATAGGTTTTTCACTTTCATCATTTTAAATATATCCTTCCACTCCCTTCTGTGCTGCAGTTTCTATTGAAAGATCAGCTGTTAGCTATAGGAATCCCCTTATATGCTATTTGTTGCCTTTCCCTTCCTGCTTTTAATATTTATCTTTTTTTTTTTTTTTAGTTTTATTAATATGTGTCTTTTCATGTTTCTCTTTGAGCTTATGCTCTATGGGACTCACTGGGCTTCCTGGTCTTAGGTGGCTATTTCCTTTCTCATCCTGGGAAATTTTTGACCATAATCTCCTAAAATATCCTCATACCCTTTCTCTTTTTCTTTTTCTGGGACCCTTATAATTCAAATGTTGGTATGCTTCATGTTGTCCTAGAGGTCTCTCAGACTATCTTCATTTCTTTTCATTCTTTTTTTTATTCTGCTCTGCTTCAGTTATTTCCACCATTCTATCTTCCAGCTCACTTATCCATTCTTTTGCCTCAGTTATTCTGCTCTGAGTTCACTCTAGTGTATTTTTATCATGGTTATTGTGTTTTTCATTGCCAGTTGTCTATTTTTTATTTCTTATAGGTCCTTGTTAAATATTTCTTGTATCTTCTAGATATGTGCCTCCATTCATTTAACTGTGTATCCATTTTATTTCCAAGATTTTGGATCACCTTTACTGTCATCTTTATTATCATCTTTACTAAATACTCTGAATTCTTTCGGATAGATTGCCTATTTCTTCTTCATTTGCTTGATCTTGTGGGTTTTTATCATGTTTCTTCATTTGCTGAATGATTCTCTGTTGTTTCATTTTGTTTAATTTGCTGGGTTTGAGGTCTCCTTTCTATAGTCTGCAAGACTGTAGTTCCTCTTATTTCTGGAGTCTGCCCACTGTGGGTGGAGTTGCTCCAGTGCCTCTTGAAGTTTTCCTGGTTGTGAGGAATTGTGGCTGTGTTTTGGTGGATGAAGCTGGATCTTGTCTCTCTGAAAGGCAGTGTCATGTCCAGTGGTGTGTTTGGGGTGTCTGTGGGCTTAGTATGGCTTTACACAGACTATTTGCTAATGGGCAGAGCTATGTTCCTGTGTTTCTGAAGGTCTGACATGAGACATCTGGCCTGGAGCTTGCTGGTCTTTGTGAAGGGCCTGGTCTTAGTGTTGAGATGGAGACCTTTGGGAGATCTCTAACTGATTAATTTTCCATGGAATTGGGAGTTCTTTGGTGGTCCAAAGTCCTGGATTTGGGTTTCCCATTTTGGAGATTCAGGCCCAATCCCTTACTGTAGCACCAATATTCCTCAAATCACACAGCGTAGAAGACGAAACCCACAAAAAATGGTAATGGTACTCAACAGACAAGAATACCTGAAAACACTTACAAAGAGAAAAGAAGAGAGTAAAAGAGGGAAAAAAGAGTAAAAATAGAAATAAAAAAGGAGAGTAATCAAGCCAGTAAACAAACTCATAGGTGTACTGTTAAAATAGAAAAAAAAAATGAAATATACTTATTTAAAAAGAAAAATGTTTTAAAAAAGGAAAAGTAAGTTTAAAAACTAAAAATTAAAGGACACAGACATAGAGAACAGACTTGTGGACACAGGGAGGAGGGAGGAGAGGATTGGATTAATTGAGAGAATAGCACTGAAATATATATATTGTCATATGTAAAATCAGATAGTCAGTGGAAATTTGCTGTATGGTGGTGCTCTATGAAAATCTGGAGAGGAGGGATGGGGTGGGAGGTGGGAGGGAGTTTCAAGAGGGAGAGGATATACATATACCCATGGCTGATTCATGTTGATGTATGACAGAAACCAACATAATATTGTAAAGCAATCATCCTCCAATTAAAAATAAATTAATTAAAATAAATAAATAAAACTTAAGGGAACAATAAAGAAGGAACAAAATTAGAACAGTATGAAAAAGAAAGGAAAAAGAAAAACATGTGTAGAGTGGTAGTAAGGATGACCTCCAGAGTTCTCCATTGTCCTCCCCACACAGTGAGCACCAGAAAATCTACTTACTTAGGAAGTCCTGCAATGTTTCTAGAAAGGTCTCTGAACCTGCTGTGGGCAGTGTGGGTCAGCTCAGACTCAGCTCTGGCCTTATCCCAGCTTGTGTGTGCAGGTTCAGCCACTTCAGTCCTGTCTGACTCTTTGCGACCCTATGGACTTCAGTCCGCCAGGTTTCTCTGTCCATGGGATTCTCCAGGCAAGAATACTGGAGTGGGTTTCTGTGTCATGCTCCAGGGGATCTTCCCAACCCGGAGATCAAATTCTCATCTCCTGTATTGCAGGCAGATTCTTTACCACTGAACCACAGGGGAAGCCCATCCCAGCTTGTACTTGCTTCCAAATCCACAATTACACCCAGAGTGCACAGTTTAAAGGTAATTGTGGAGATTGAATTTGCCACACCTGCAGCTGCAGGATTGAATTCCCTTCCTCTTCCTGGTTTACACATTCCCTGGTGCTCTGCTTTGGTTTGGGGCCCACCTCTGCTTCTACACCACCCTCCACTGACATATGTTGCTAATAGTCTGAGGTGGATCATGTGCTCTTCCAGGGGAATTGGCCCCAGGTCAAGGGACCCTCAGCAGAATCAAACTGCATAGGCTCATGGGAAGGTGTGGGCAGTAACCTGTGCCTATTCACAGCTTGGTGGCACTTGCTTCCTCTACAGTCACAGTGGTGACTGTATGCCCTGAGTGCCCTGCCTCAGGCACTCGCCCTGGCTTTGGCAGTGGCCCATTAGCTTGTGTCCTCCTCTCCGGGACTATAAACTATAGTCGTGTCTAGTTCTTCCTCTGGCATTTGTGCCAGCTTTGACAGTGGCCAGGCATTTCTACCTCTGGGGTTGTGAAATTCACAGCTGCGGCTCATCCCATCTATGACGTTGGCAAAGGATGCTTCCTGTGGTCTGTGAGCATGTGGAGTTAGAGGGTCCCCATGGCAATGATCTCTTGCATTTCTGGGAGGTCCAGGCTTTTCCCTGGACTCCCTCAGCTGTGTTGTACTAGTCCCCCTCAGATTATCTTTATAGTAGTCAACCCCAGTCATCTCCCTGGAGTCCTAATCCTGAAGCCTGGGCTTCACCACTCAGCCCCCCTCACTCTAGCATGCGTGCAAGCTAGTTCTTGGCTGGGAAGTACTGATTGACAATGATCTCTGTGATAAATTCTCTCTGTTTTGCCTTCCAAGCACTTGTTGCTGTGTTCCCCTCTGAAGAGACTGTGAGAAGTCTGACGAGCTCAGACTTCTGAGCTCCGACAAGCTCCCCTTTGACGAGCTCCCCTCGTCCCTGCTTGGTGAGGCCATTTCTGAGAGTGTGCGGAGACTTTTCCTTCTTCACGACTTCCACCCCAGGATGCAGATCCTCCTCTCAAATTCTTTGTCTCTTTTTTTTTATCTTTATCTTTTGCCCTACTTCATTCTGAGGAGAACAGCTTGCCTTTTGGGAAGTCTGGGGTCATCTGCCAACATTCAGAAGGTGTTACGTAGGAGTGTTCCACATGCAGAAGTTTTTTTGATGTATTTGTTGGGAGGAAGGTGATTTCCCTGTCTTACTCCTTCACCATCCTGAAAGTCCTGATGAGATTGTTTCAAACATATTTTTACTAACAGTGTACCAAATTTAGAAAATAATTCCCTTCTCAAGATAATTAGTATTTTCCTATAGTAAACAGATAAGTATTGACTCAAAGTACACATGCCTACTGAAATGAAATCTGTGGCGTGTCTGGAGCTCTGGCCACTAGTTTTGTTCTGGCCCCTGATACTACACTGCATGACTTTGGGTCAGCTAACCTATCTGGGTAAGATTCCTCCCTGAGAGAGACTCCTATAGATGATTTCTAGAACTCCTTGGAGTGCTAAAATCCCAGATTATCTGTGCATTTATTTTCTTTTTCCAACATCATGCTTTGGTGCCAAGTCAACCACAAACTTGCCTTTAAGACACGTGTACTTAGAGAAGGAAATGGCAATCCACTCCAGTGTTCTTGCCTGGAGAATCCCAGGGATGGGGGAGCCTGGTGGGCTGCTGTCTGTGGGGTCTCACAGAGTTGGACACCACTGAAGCGACTCAGCAGCAGCAGCACGTGTACTATTGTTCATTCCTCCAAACGTGCACTTAGAACAAAAAGAAAGGAAAGGAAATAAAATTCTTGACTTGTGTCTGGTGTAGGCTATTTGATCACAGCAAGACTCTACCTGTATGGTTGACATGCTTATCCTTCAGGCTTATAATGTAATTCCTATCATTAAATAACTGAGGGGATGAGGACTGTTAAAGGAAGACCACAAGAGAGAGAAATAATCAAAAAGACTGTTGAGGCACAAGGTGGCTGTCCTAGAGAGATTATTGGGCAGCCCCGAGTCTCACCTAGACTTTAGCTCCACTCATGAGTGTCAGTGACAACTTCCTACCATATCCACACTTGGAGGCTTTTGTGTCCAGAATGAGCCTTCTGTCCAGGGATTGAGTATGGGTGTCTGCTTTCCTGGGTCTTTTATTCTAAGTTGAAAAAGAAAGTTCTATTTCCCATCCTATTATTCCCCACTCTGGGGCCAGAGCTACTCTAAAGAACCCTTAGAAGTAACCCCCACTCCTGAATAGTTCCCATGAAACTCTTCACTTTATCCTTGTGCCTCGACTTCTGATTAGAGATTTATTTGTTTAACCAGTATAGTTCATCTGAAGCCAGCAGCCAGATTACACTCCTTTGGTGTAATCAATGGGCTTTCTTCAGAACACTTACTAAACTTGGGTTGACCTGTGACACCTAATTGAGCAAGCATTAATGAGGTCAAGGGATGGAAGAGGGTGGGGTTTGCTACACTAAGTGGTCAGGGAATGTGAAGTATGTGTATGAAGACAAAGAAAGAAACCAAAGGAGGCTTTTCAGACCTTGACAAAGATAGCCTGATTTATTCAAACATTTGGATCAGTGTCAGCCTTGCAGGATTTGTAGCACTAGAAAAGTAACCAGCAACCATGCTGCTGCTGCTGCTAAGTCGTTTCAGTCGTGTCCGACTCTGTGCAACCCCATAGACGGCAGCCCACCAGGCTCCCCTGTCCCTGGGAGTCTCCAGGCAAGAACACTGGAGTGGGTTGCCATTTGCTTCTCCAATGCACGAGAGTGAAAAGTGAAATTGAAGTCACTCAGTCGTGTCCCACTCTTAGTGACCCCATGGACTACAGCAACCATGAGAGGATGTTAAATGCATAAAGAAGCAAAAAAAATGATTTAGGGCCAGTTGCTAGTTATTAGTTTTAGAACTGATTTTGTAGAGTCTAAATCTCTCAAGTTCATATCTACCATTTATAATGAAGCCACTAGGAGTCAGCAGAGCACTGTGCTCTAGGATTATGTTTGCTCTCCATTGTCAGCCTAGAACTTATTTTTAAATAAGTTTCATGATTTCTTCTCATATCATGTTAAACTGCTTTATGTAATCACTTCAATATAGTTTCTTTCTTTGTTTTATTACTTGTTTTCTCCCATGAATAAGCATACAGGATGGAAAATAGGAGGATTTTTGACCAAGCTTCCTGGGGCTAATCTGCCCTCCTGTTAGCTCAGATCTCAGTCTGAATTATTATTAGTGTAGGTGAATGCCATGACTGGACCTTCAAAGCTCTTCTCTCCGAAAAAAACTTTGAAAAAAAATCATTTCCTCCAAAATTTTGACATACATTCAAAAGGCATATTTAAAAGTCTTAAATATGAAACAGATAAAAATATTAAATGTTTAATTGCCTATAAAACAAATTCACTTAACAAATGTGGATCAAAGATCTACTTTGAGCAACTAAGATGAAAAGAGATTACAATAGCCCTAGCATGAATTGACAATCAGATGTAATAACAACTTAGTGCACCGTCTTTCCCCCAATTATCCTTTTTTTAAAAAAACAACTCTATTGAAGTATAATTTATATCCAATAAAATTAATCTATTTGAAGTGTATAATTAAATTATCACCACAATACATTATCCCTAAAAGATTCATGTCCATTTGCATCTAATTACATTTAAGTTTGATTGTTACAAGAAGATAGACTTACATTAAATTATTTAGTATTTAATTTGTTTAGTGGAAGAAAACATTTATTTTCCTTTTGAAAATGTGTCACTGAATTACCTATCAAAGGCTCCCTGAAGTCTCCCTGATTGTGCTGTTATCTAATTATTCTTACATCATTACTTCTGGTTTTGTAGAATCTGATTTGTAGAACCTGAATGTACTGCATTCCTTTGCAATTTAACTTTGAAAGTTTTGAGTCTGGGCTAGTCAGACACACTTTGTCTCCAGCATCTCTGACCTCTGGTGCTCAATTCAACAAATCTGAGTTGATTATGAACCTGCAGAAGAAAAATAGTGGCAAGAGAAGAAGTTGTTGACACTGCTGAATTGTAGTACAGGTAAGTTCCAAATTAGAGGGAAATATTAACCTTGTGTGCCTAGTGACTTTCTAAGCTAGAAAGAGAGGAGAAGGGAAATGAAATCCCTTGGGGAACTATTTGCCAAGCTATTTTTTTCATATAGTATTTGCATAATATGAACAAGTTTACAGGTGAGTTAACTGGGGTTCAGAGAAGCTAAGAAACATGACCAAGACCATAGAGCTTTAAATGAAGTCAAGATTCAAGCCTTGGCAACAAAGACCAGGCATTTTGCACAAATGCAATTTTCTCCAATTGGGAGAAGAAGAAAAGCTTCATGGAAAATGTGGTGTTTGAGATGAATCTTGTAGGTTTTCTGTTGTTTTGTTTGTAATATATTATCTGGCGGCTTCCGTGGTGGCTCAGAGGTTAAAGCCTCTGCCTGCAATGTGGGAGACCTGGGTTCAATCCCCGGGTCAGGAAAATCCCCTGGAGAAGAAAATGGCAACCCACTTCAGTATTCTTGCCTGGAGAATCCCATGGACAGAGGAGCCTGGTGGGCTACAGTCCACGGGGTCGCAAAGGGCCGGACACGACTGAGCAACTTCACTTTCTTTCCTTTTTTTCTTTCTAATGCTGGCTTTGTAAAATAAGTTTTACAACTTTGGGGAAGATAAAGTCAAAATATTTGATCCATCTGTTGTTTAAGACTGTGTTGTTTAATTTTCATGTATGTGAATTTTATGGTTTCTTCTTATTGATTTCTAGTTTGACATGGTCAGTCAGATAAAATACTTCACATATTTTCAGTCTTTTAAAATTTGTTGAGACTGGTTTTGTGACCTAATATATGACCTATCCTGGAGATTATACCGTATGGACTAGAGCAGATGGTGTATTCTGCTGTCTTTGGGTGAAATGTTCTGTGTATATCTGTTAGGCCTATATGCTCTAAAGTATAGTTTAGATCCATTGTTTCCATATTGATTATCTGCCTGAATGATCTATCCTTTGCTGAAAGTGGGGATATTGAAGTCCCCTTTATTGTACTGTTGTCTATTATTGCCTTTGGATCTGGTAGTGTTTGCTTGATATATTTAGGTGCTCCAATATTGGGTGCATAAATATTTACTGTGGTTATATCCTCTTGATGAATTTGTCCCTTTATCATCATACAATGATGCTTTTTGCTCTTGTTATAGCTTTTGACTTAAAGCCAAACTGTATTTATTTATTATTTAATATAAATATATATACCTCTTGTTTTACTTTTTTTACTTTACTTTGTATGGAATATCTTTTGCCATTGTGTCTCAATGTGTCACTTGAAGCTAAAGTGAGTCTCTTATAGGCAGCATGTAATTGGGTCTTATTTTATCCATTCAGCCACTTCACTCCTTTTGGTTGGAGAATTTAATCTATTCATATTTAAATAATTATTGATAGGTAAGGACTTACTATTGCCATTTTATTTATTGTCTTCTTGCTGTTTTGTAGTTTCTTTTCCCCCTTTCTTTCCCTCTTGCTGTCTTCTCTTGTGAATTGATGATTTTATATAGTGATATGTTTTGATTCCTTTCTCCTTATCTTGTGTGTATCTACTTAAGTTTCTGTTTTGTGGTTACTCTGAGGCTTATTTGAAACATCTTATTGATTTAACAGTCTGTTTTGAGAGTGGTCCCAAGATGGTGGAGGAATGAGACTAGGAGACAACTTTCTCCCCAACAAATACATCAAAAATCATCTGCAGGTGGAGCAAGTTCTACAAAACAGTTTCTGAACACTGGCAGAGGACCCCCAGAAAGGCAAACCAATCTCTTCACAATGAGGTAGAACAAAAGATAAAGACGAAAAGGGAGACAAAGACTTTCAGGACAGAGATCCATCCTGGGCAGGGAGTCGTGAAGGAGGAGATGTTTTCAAACGATAGGAAACCCTCTCACAGGCAGGTCAGTAGGGAATTTTGGAACCCCAGAGAGAAGCATAAAAAAAAAAAAATGACAGAATTTACAGGCTAAGAAGCGGCTCACACACTCATGTCTACCTGCAGGCAGCAAGTGGAGGCTGGATGCAAAGGTGCAGGCTACGTGGTCAGTCCTTAGGGTAAGGACTGGGGTTGGATGCCATGAGGACACTTTGAGGGGACTAATGTGGCATAGCAACCCAAACCATGGGAATGTCAGAGAGACAAAGACAAAAGTCCTTTCCCATGGGAAGGCTCTACTGCCACACTGTGACCCGGAGTGCTCACAGAACAAAGGATCAAAGGATCATGCCCAAATAACAAAGGAGAGCAAGCCTGCTGCCATTTACAGCCCTCCCTGGAGGCAGAGAGGCAGGTGCACAACAGCCAGATGCAGAAAGCAAGGGGCCACTGCAATCTCGGCCCCAGAGACCACACCTCCTGCCAAGCTTAGTGGGCCGCCAGTCACTAACCAAGTCTTCCTAGGATCCTGGATGGCTCACATCTTCTGGGAGTACCGCAGCCTGAGACCAGCTTGGCTGAGGAAATGTACAGCCCACCTGGGACTGTGCCCTCGCAGCACCCCTGGGACCCGGAGCAGCTTGGATCTGGGAAGTGCACACTGCCTTGGGCTGTGGCAACCCTCCTTTGGTTCACCCACTGCGAGCATTCCCCACACATCGCAGCTGTGTTTGTTTGCACTGTCCCTCTCCACAGCACAACTGAGCAAGTGAGCCGGAGTAAGAGGCCACTTTCGCCCCCTCGTGTCAGAGCGGAGATTAGACACTGAAGAGACTTGCAAGCAGAGGAGGCGAAGAAAAGAAGGGGGAATTGCCCCAGAAGTGGCAAGTATACACAGATTAAAATTCTTCAGTTAAACTCAGACTGCGGATTTGAGGGGCAACTGTAGACTTTGAGAATGAGTACAAGAAGGAACAAAAGGTTATCTGACACTAAAATGATACCACACTGCCCACAACAGCTCCAGAGAAATTCCTAGGTATATTTTTCTATAATATTGCTATTTTTTAATCTTAAAAAAACATCTTTTTAATTTTTAAAATTTTTTATTCTTTTTTTTAAACTTTATTTCTCATCCTCTTTTTCTTTTTTCCCTCATACTGTCCTAATATGGCTTTTTATGTCTGATTTTGTTTTTTTTTTTTTTTTTAATATTGTTCTTT
>SJYT01057336.1:69671-79907 GCA_006410635.1 Cephalophus harveyi
TGGCTTTTTATGTCTGTTTTTGTTTTTTTTTTTTTTTTTTTTAATATTGTTCTTTTGAGAGTCTAACTTTTATTCTAGGTTTTAAAGTTTTGCTTTTTTTATCTTTTGATATTAATTTTGTACCATTAATAATTTAATTGTTAATATCCATTTTCACTTAGGGAGTTGATTACTGGCTTGATTGCTCTTTTCCCTTTTGACTCTCCCTGTTCTCCTCCTGGTCACCTCTTTCTCCTTCCTCCGTCTTTTCTTCTCTATATAACTTTGTGAATCTCTTTGGGTATTCCTGGTCGTGGAGAGTTTTTTTCTCATTAATCTAGGGGGTTTGTCTTCTGTGCTATGTGGATGGAGAAGCCTTGATGCTACTGTAAAAGGTTGGAACCAAAAGCCAGAGGCAGGAGGAGAGAGTGCATTTTCTTTTGTTGGAGCTCTCATTGTCTTTTTTTATATTCCGTCGGCACAGTCTGCCTAGTTGATCATGTGGATTTAATCTGCAGCTTGTACAGCTGGTGGGAAGATTTCTACTTTAGCCACACTGAGTATTTTGCCCCTGAGTATCAATTCTGATTTTATCTTCACCTGTGCATGTGAGTCGTCCACAGGGGTTTTGCTCCTGAGTCTGCCCTGGAGGACTTGGGTCTGCCCCAGTGAGGGCCAGGTGTGGAAGTGGCACAGCTGCTTGGATTGCAGGGGCCCTGGCACCACCAGGTTCTTGGGAGAGCCAGTGGCTAGGGCAGCAGGAAATATGGTGCTCTTAGGGTATTTTTCTAGCCTCTGGCATCTCTGTCCCAGTGGGGTTCGAGTATGGAGGCGGTGCAGTTGCCTGGATCACGAGGACTCTGAAAATGCCAGATATAGAGGCGGGCCAGTGGCTATTGTCACAGGAGATGTGATGCTATTGGGGTTTTTTCTAGCCTCTGGCAGCTCTGCCCCATTGAGGGTTGAGTATAGAGGTGACACAGCTATTTGAATCACGGGGACCCTGGAGGCAAGAAGTGTGTAGGGACACTGACTGTCTCAGCCCCACAAACTATGGTCCTATCAGAGTCTTTCTAGCCTCTGGCAGATGGTGGTCAGAGTCCCTCTTTGGCTGGTCCTTCTCTGTTGCTCAGCACATCAGGCACTTAAATGACTCCTCTGGCTGGGGTCCTTTTCTTCTGCTCCACATGTCAGGTGCTTTAAGAGCCAGCCTCTCTGGAGTCTTTTCCTATGTTCAGCTGCCAGTGTTGGCGTGTGAGGAGAGAGAGGCTACAGTGATGGCTCCACCTGCCCCGCCCCCCGTGCATGACTCAGCAGTATCGCCTTGCCTCCGTGGCTGCCTGGTTTTCCTCCACAGTCATTTCCCACTGCAGTCTCCTCCCGCATGTCCCCTGCAGTCTCCTCCTGCATGTCCCCTGCAGTCAACAGCAGACATCCCCCTGGTATTGCTCTCCAATCATTATGCTCCAGCTCCCAGCTGCTGCCCTTTCTAGGGGACTTGCATCCCTGTCTGGGGTATGTATGGCTGTGGCAAGGATTGTTTGTGTGATTCTCACTCCATTTAGATTGTCATGGACCTGCTGTTTCACTCTCCAACAGCCTCAAACGCTTCCCCTCTGTCCCAAACAATTGCTGTGATGTGGGGTTCTAACCCCTGCTTCAGTTCTCCCACCCCCCACCCAGGTGCAGGTCCAGTCCTGCTCACTCTCTTACTTTTTTCCCTTCCTTGCTTTGTCCTACTGAATTCTGTGTGGTTCTATATATTCTTTTCCATTGGTCAGGTACCCTTGCCTGCTCTCAGCTGGTGTTCCACAAGATATTCTGTGTCTTAAGGTGTGTTCCTGATGTATCCATAGAGAGAGATGTACTCCACATCCACCTACTTCTCTGCCAGCTTGTTCTCTCATTTGTAGATTTTTTGATGATCATCATTCTGGCTGGTGTGAGGTGATGCCTCATTGTAGTCTTGATTTGCATTTCTCTAATACAGTGGTCATGTATGGATGTGAAAGTTGGACTGTGAAGAAAGCTGAGTGCCAAAGAATTCATGCTTTTGAACTGTGGTGGTGGAGAAGACTCTTGAGAGTCCCTTGGACTTCAAGGAGATCCAACCAGTCCATCCTAAAGGAGATCAGTCCTGGGTGTTCACTGGAAGGACTGATGTTGAAGCTGAAACTCCAATACTTTGGCCACCTGATGTGAAGAGCTGAATCATTTGAAAAGACCCTGATGCTGGGAAAGATTGAGGGCAGGAGGAGAAGGGGACGACAGAGGATGAGATGGTTGGATGGTATCACCAACTCAATGGACATGGGTTTGGGTGGACTCTGGGAGTTGGTGGACAGGGAGGCCTGGCATGCTGCGATATGGGGTCGCAAAGAGTCGGACATGGCTGAGCGACTGAACTAAACTAAACTGAACTATTTATTTTTGTTATTATTTCCATTACTTTGAGAAGTGGGTCATAGAGGATCTTGATCTGTGGTTTATGTCTATGTTTTCCTCCAAGAGTTCTATAGTTTCTGGTCTTACATTTAGGTTGTTAATCTATCTTGAGTTTATTTTTCTGTAACACTTAGGAAATGTTCTGATTTCATTCTTTTACATGTAGTTGACCAGTTTTCCCAGCACCAGTTATTGAAGAGACAATGTCTTCTCCATTGTATATTTTTGCCTCCTTTGCCAAAGACAAGGTGCCCATGCTGCTGCTGCTGCTGCTAAGTCACTTCAGTCATGACCGACTCTGTGCGACCCCATAGACGGCAGCCCACCAGGCTCCCCCGTCCCTGGGATTCTCCAGGCAAGAACACTGGAGTGGGTTGCCATTTCCTTCTCCAATGCATGAAAGTGAAAAGTGAAAGTGAAGTCGCTTAGTCGTGTCTGACTCTTATCGACCCCATGGATTGCAGTCTACCGGACTCTTCCGTCCATGGGATTTTCCAGGCAAGAGTACTGGAGTGGGTTGCCACTGCCTTCTCCGAAGGTGCATGGATTTGTCTCTGGGTTTTGTACATTGTTCCACTGGTCTATATTTCTATTTTGTGCCAGTACTGTACTATTTTGGTGACTCTAACTTTTTGGTAAAGTTTGAAATCTGGAAGATTGATTGCTCCAGTTCCATTCTTCTTTCTCAAAATTGCTTTGGCTATTCAGGATCTTTTGTGTTTTCTACAAATTGTGAAATTATTTGTTGTAGTTTTGTGGAAAATGCCATTGATAGCTTGATAGTAATTGCATTGAAAAATAGAGGAAATGTTTTCAGTTTTTCACCATTGAGAATATGTTTGCTGTGAGTTTGTCATATATGACATTTTTAAGTTGAAGTATGTTCCTTCTATGGGCTTCACTGATGGCTCAGTGGTAAAGAATCTGCCTGCAGTGCAGGAGTCCAGGTTCGATCCCTGGGTTGGGAAGATCCCTTAGAGGAGGGTATGACAACCCAGCCCAGTATTCTTGCCTGGAGAATCCCATGGACAGAGAAGCCTGACAGGCTATAGTTCATAGGGTTGCACAGAGCTGGACATGACTGAAGTGACTCAGCACACCACATCATCTTGCTTCTATGCCTACTCTTTGGAAAGTTTTTTTCTTTATCATAAATGGTGTTGAATTTTGTAAAAATCTTTATCTGCATCTATTCAGATGATTATATGATTTTTATCTTTCAATTTGGTAATATGATGTGTCACATTGATTGATTTGCATATTATGAAGAATCCATGCATTTCTGGGATAAAGCTCACTTGATCATAGTGTCTGATCTCTTTAATGTGTTCTTGGATTCTGTTTGCTAGAGTTGTGTTGATGATTTTTGCATCTATGTTCATCTGTGATATTTTCCTTTAATTTTCTTTGTTGGTGGTATTTTTGTCTGGTTTCGGTATCAGGATAATGGTGGCCTCTTTGCGTAAGTTTGGGAGTTTTCCTTCTTCTACAATTATGGGGAAGAATTTGAGCAGGATTGGTGTTTGCTCTTCTCTAAACTTTTGGTAGAATTCACCTGTGAAGCCATCTGGCCCTGGGCTTTTTGGGTAGGGTGGGGGGAGATTTTTTATTAAAGTTTCAATTTCTGTGTATGTGATTGGTCTGTCCATATTTTCTGTTTCTTCCTGGTTCAGTTTTGAAGGTTATACTTTTCAAAAAATATGTGCATTTTTTCCAGGTCCATTTTATTGGCATATGAGACTACTCATGGTAGTCTCTTATGAACCTTTGTTTCTGCATTGTCTATTGTAACTTCTCCTTTTTCATTTCTAATTTTATTAATTTGAGTTTTCTCTCTTTTTTCTTGAGTCTGGCTAACGGTTTGTCAATTTTGTCTTCTCAGAGAACCAGTTTTTAGTTTTATTGATCTTTGCTATTGTCTCCTCATATCTTTTTCATTTATTTCTGCTCTGATATTTATGATTTCTTTGCTTCTACTAACTTTGGAGATTTTTTGTTCTTCTTTTTCTGATTCCTTTATGTGTAAAGTTAGATTGTTTATTTGATGTCTCTTGAGTCTGGCTAACGGTTTGTCAATTTTGTCTTCTCAGAGAACCAGTTTTTAGTTTTATTGATCTTTGCTATTGTCTCCTTTTCATATCTTTTTCATTTATTTCTGCTCTGATATTTATGATTTCTTTGCTTCTACTAACTTTGGAGGTTTTTTGTTCTTCTTTTTCTGATTCCTTTATGTGTAAAGTTAGATTGTTTATTTGATGTCTCTCTGGTTCTTGAGGTAGGGTTGATTGCCATAAACTTCCCTCTTAACATTGCTTTTACTGCCTCCCATAGATTTTGAGCTTTCTTGTTTTCATTGTCATTTGTTTCTAGGTACATTTTGATTTCTTTTTTGATTTCTTCAGTGATCTGCTGATTATTCAATAATAGGTTGTTTAGCCTCCATGTGTTTGAGTTTTTGATAGTTGGTTTTTTTTTTGCTTTTTGCTTTCTGAAGTTGATGTCTAATCTTACAGTGTTGTGGTCAGAGAAGATGCTAGAAATTATTTTATTTTTTTTTTAAGTTTACCAAGGCTTGATTTGTGACCCAAGATATGATCTATCCTGGAGAATGTTCCAAGTGCAATTAAGAAAAAAGTCATCTTTTGTTTTTAGATGAAATGCCCTGTACCCATCATACATATCAAACAGGTACAAATGGTCCAATGTATCATTTGGTCTGGATGATCTGTTCATTGGTGTGAGTGGGTTATTAAATTCCCCCACTATTATTGTGTTACAGTCAATTTCCCCTTTAATTGATGTTAGCATTGGCCTTATGCATTGAGTTGTGCCTATACTGAGTGAATATATATTAAATAATTTTTATATCTTCTTCTTGGATTGATACCTTGATCATTATATACTGTCTTTTCCTTGTCTCTTGTAGCAGTCTTTAATTTAAAGTCTATTGTATCTGATATGTGTGTTGCTACTCCTGCTTTCTGTTGATTTCCAATGCATGGGATATCTTTTTCCAGCCCCTCACTTGCAGTCTGTGTGCATACCTAGGCCTGGGGTGCATCTCTTGTAGATAGTATATATAGGTTTCTCATTTTTTTATCCATTCAACCAAACTTTGACTTTGGTTGGAGCATTTAGCCCATGTACATTTAAAGTAATTATTGGTATGTAAGACCCTGCTACCATTTACTTTATTGTTTTGGGTTTGTTTTTATAGGCCTCTTCTTTTTGTGTTTACTGGCTAGAAAAGTTCCTTTAGCATTTGTTGAAGAACTGACTTGGTGGTGCTAAATTCTCTTAGCTTTTGCTCATCTGTAAAGCTTTTGATTTCTCCTTTGAATCTGAGATTCTTGCTAGAATAATAATCTTGGTTGTAGTTTTTCCCCGTTCATGACTTTAAATATGTCTTGCTATTCCCTTCTGGCTTGTAGAGTTTCTGTTGAAAGATCAGTTGTTAGCCTTATGGAGATCCCCTTGAATCTTATTTGTTGCTTTTCCCTTGCAGCTTTTAATGTTTGTTCTTTGTGTTTAATTTTTGTTAGTTTGATTAATATGTGTCTTGATGGATTTCTCCCTGAATTTATCCTATATGGGACTCTCTGGGCTTCTTGGACTTGGGTGGCTATTTTCTTTCCAATTAGGGAAATTTTCAATTATAATCTCCTCAAATATTTCCTCATGCCATTTTCTTTCATCTTCTTCTTCCAGGACTCCTATGATTTGAATGTTGTTACATTTAAAGCCATTTCATTGGTCTCTGAGACTGTCCTCATACTTTTTATTCTTTTTTTTTCATTGTGTTCTGTTTCAGCTATTTCCTCCATTCTAATTTATAGCTCACTTATCCATTCTTTTGTTTCAGTTTCTCTGCTGTTGGTTCCCCCCAGTGTATTTTTAGTCTCAGTTATTTTGTTGTTCATTGTTGATTGTTTATTCTTTAATTCTTCAAAGGCCTTATAAACATTTCCTGTGTCTTCTCAGTCTGTGCCTCCAGTCTGTTTATTCATGCCTCCATTTTATTTTCAAGATTTTGGATCATCTTTACTATCATTATGCTGAATTATTTTCAAGTAGATTGCCTATTTCCTCTTCATTTGTTTAATCTTGTGGGTTTTTATCATGTTCCTTCATTTGTTGGATGTTTCTCTGTCTTTACATTTTGTTTTAAATTACTGTGTTTGGGTGTCCTTTCTGTATGCTGGATGGTCATAGTTCCTCTGAATTGTGGAGTCTGCCTCCCCTTGGTGGTATTGGACCAATGTCTTATGAAGTTTTCCTGGTTGAATTGATTTGTGATTGTGTTCTTTTTGATTTAGCTAGATCATATCTCTCTGAAGGGCAATGTCATGTCCGGTAGTGTGTTTTGGGTTGTCTGTGGCTTCAGTATGGCTTTGAGTAGCCTGTCTGCTAATGTGCAGGGTTGTGCTCCTGCTTTGTTGAAGGATTGTCATGGGACATCCTGCACTGAAGCTTGCTGGCTTGAGTGGGGCTTGGTCTTAGTGTTGAGTTGGAGGCCTTTGGGAGGGCTCTTGTCTATTCATGATCTATAGGATGAGGAATTCTGTAGTGGTCCAAAGTCCTGGAGTGCAGTCTCCCACATCTGGAGTTCAGGCCCAACTCCTTACTATAGCAGTAAGATTTCACAGCCCACATAGTACAGAAGATGAAACCAATTGACTAATGGTGAAATAATTTTCAATAATCAAGATCATTAAGGGAGTGTGAAAAAAATATAAACTAGAACTAGAGTTTTGAAAAATACCACAAACTGTGAATAGGGGTAAGCAATGTGAATTTCACTGGAAAACACAAGAAAAAACACTCAGTAAGTGTGAGTATGGGGGGCAGCCCTAAACTGGTAGAGGAATAGGATGGGGAGACCACTTTCTCTCCCACAAATTCATTGAAAGATCCTTTGAACGCTGAGCAAATTCCACAAAACAGCTTCTGAATGCTGGTGGAGGACACCAGGCACCCAGAAAGGCAGCACATTCTCTTTGAAAGGAGATAGGGCAGAATATAAAAGATAAAAAGAGAGACGAAAGAGTTAAGGATGGAGACCCGTCCTGGAGAGGGAGTTGTGAAGGAGAAGTTTCCAAACACCAGGAAACCCTCTCACCAGCGGGTCTGTGGGGAGTTTCGGAATCTCAGAGGGCAACATAACCAAGAGTTAAAGAAAGAAAAGAACCCATAGATTATGTGCTTAGCCGTGACTCCCAGCGGAGAGGTAGCCCAGACGCTCACATCCGCCAGCAGCGAACGGGGGCTGAACGGGAGGCACGGGCTGTATGCATAGGGTGGGGACTGGGCCTGAATGTCCTGAGGACAATCTGAGGGCACTAATGTGAGATAGCAACCCAAACTGTGGGATAGCCAGAGAGAAAAAAAAGAGAGAGAGAACTTTCACGCAAAAAGCTCTGAGGCACAGCCTGGCCCGCTCACAGAACAAAGGATTGAGCAAATACCAAAGGAGAGCTAGCCGGCTGGGGACTGGCCCCTTCCCCCACTGGAGGCAGAAGAGGCAGGTGGATGACAGCCAGAGCTGAAAGACAAGGGGCAATCTTGGCCCCAGAGACAGCATCCTCTACCAAACTGTGAGCAGGCTCCCAGTTACTAACAAAGTCTTCCTGGGATCCTGGATGGTTGACATCTGCCAGGAGGGTCACAGTCAGAGATCAGCTCTCCAGAGGAGATTCATGGCACACCTGAGATGGCACTCTTGTGGTGCACCCAGGAAACTGAAGGGCTGGGACCGAGGAGGTGATAAGACTCACCACCCAACTGGGAGAGTGCACTTGCCAAGCACCTGGTAACCTCAGCTGCTCGGATCTGGGAAGGGCACAAAATGCAAGCCCAACCGAGTCTGTGCCTTTGTGGAGTACCCGAGAACCTGAACCTGAGCAGCTTAGACCTGGGAAGTGCACGCAACCCAGGGCCTACTTTAGACAGTTCCCCTGCAGAGCAACCTGGAGCCTGAGCAGTGTAGACCAGGAAAGCACACACGCCATGAGCAGGGGTAAACCCAGTGTGGCTGAGACACTGTGAGCACTCCCCCCACACACCAGTGATATTTGTTTGCAGTGTTCCTCCCTCCCCACAGCACAACTGAACAAGTTAGCCTAAATAAATAACCACCTTCACCCCCTTGGAAATTAGACACTGAGGAGACTTGCAGACAGAGGAAGCCAAAATAAACAAAGAAGAGGGAACAGCTGTGGAAGTGACAGGTGCAACAAAAGGGGCCTATAGACCTTGAGAAGAAGTATAAGCTGGAACAAGGAACTATCTGAAATTGAACTGACCCCACACTGGCCCACAACAGCTCCAGAAAAATTCCTAGATATATTTTACTATTATCATTTTGTAATTAAAAAATTTTTTTAATTTTTTAAGTTCTTTATTACTCCTTTAATTTTCATTTTTATAACCTACCATTACCTTGAAAAAAAGACCATATTTTAAAAGCAAATTTCATATATATATTATAATTTTTGTGATTTTTAAAAAATATTGTATTTTTGAGAGTCTAACCTCTACTCTAGATTTTTTATGTTTGCTTTTTTTTAAAATCAATTTTGTACCTTTAAGAATCCAATCTTCAGTACCCATTTTTACTTAGGAATGTGATTACTGGCTTGATTGCTCTCTCCCCCTTTTGACTCTCCTTTTTCTCTCCCAGGTCACCTCTATCTCCTCCCTCCCCATTATCTTCTCTACCCAACTCTGTGAATCTTTTTGGGTGTTCTGGGCTGTGGAGAACACTTAGGGAACTAATTACTGGCTAGATCTGTCTCTCTCCTTTTGATTTCCCTCTTCTCCTCCTGGTCACCTCTATCTCCTTCCTCCCTCCTCTAGCTCCTCTATGTAACTCCGTGAACCTTTCTGAGTGTTCCAGACTGTGGAGAGCACATAGAGAACTGATTACTGGCTAGACTGCTCTCTCCCCTTTTAATTCCCCCTCTTCTCCTCCTGGTCACCTCTATCTCCCCTCTCCCTCTCTTCTTCTCCATGTAACTCTGTGAACCTCTCTGGGTATCCCTCACTGTGGAGAATCTTTTCACCATTAACCTAGATGTTTTATCATTGGTGCTGTATGGATGGAGAAGTCTTGAAACTACTGTAAGAATAAGACTGAAAGCCAGAGGCAGGAGGCTTAAATCCAAAACCTGAGAACTCCAGAAAACTCCTGACTCCAGGGAACATTAATTGACAAGAGCTCATCCAAAAGCCTCCATACCTACACTAAAATGAAGCTTCACCCAAGAGCCAACAAGTTTCACAGCAAGACATACCAAGCTAATTCTCCAACAACGAGGAACATAACCCTGAGCATTAAAATACAGGCAGACAAAGCTCACACCAAACCCATAGACACCTCAAAACTCACTACTGGACACTTCATTGCACTCCAGAGAGAGGAGATCCAGCTCCACCCACTGGAACACTGATGCAATCTTCCCTAACAAGTAAATTTTGACAAGCCACTTGTTCAACCCCACCCACAGTGAGGAACCTCCACAATAAAGAGGAACTACAAACTACCAGCATACAGAAAGGCCACCCCAAACATAGCAATCTAAACAAGATGGAAAGGCAGAGAAATATTCAGCAGGTAAAGGAACATGATAAATGTCCACCAAACCAAACAAAGAGGAGGGGATAGGGAGTCTATCTGATAAAGAATTCAGAATAATGATAGTAAAAATGATCCAAAATCTTGAAAATAAAATGGAATTACAGATAAATAGCCTGGAAACAAGGATTGAGAAGATGCAAGAAATGTTTAACAAGGACCTAGAAAAATAAAAAAAA
>SJYT01057336.1:87608-103883 GCA_006410635.1 Cephalophus harveyi
CAAGCTGGAATCAAGATTGCCGGGAGAAATATCAATAACCTCAGATATGCAGATGACACCACCCTTATGGCAGAAAGTGAAGAGGAGCTGAAAAGCCTCTTGATGAAAGTGAAAGAGGAGAGTGAAAAAGTTGGCTTAAGGCTCAACATTCAGAAAACGAAGATCATGGCATCTGGTCCCATCACTTCATGGGAAATAGATGGGGAAACAGTGGAAACAGTGCCAGACTTTATTTTTTTTGGCTCCAAAATCACTGCTGATGGTGACTGCAGCCATGAAATTAGAAGATGCTTACTCCTTGGAAGAAAAGTTATGTCCAACGGCAGATGAATGGATAAGAAAGCAGTGGTACATATACACAATGGAATATTATTCAACTATTAAAAAGAATGCATTTGAATCAGTTCTAATGAGGTGGATGAAACTGGAACCTAATATACAGAGTAAAGTAAGCCAGAAAGAAAAACACCAATATGGTATATTAATGCATATATATGGAATTTAGAAAGATGGGAACGATGACCCTATATGTGAGATAGCAAAAGAGACACAGATGTAAAGAAGAGACTTTTGGACTCTGTGGGAGAAGACAAAGCTGGGATGATTTGAGAGAATAGCACTGAAACATGTATATTACCATATGTGAAATAGATCACCAGTCCAGGTTCAATGCATGAGACAGGGTGCTCAGGGTTGGTGCACTGGGATGACCCTGAGAGATGGGAGGTGTGTTCAGGATGGCGAACACATGTACACCCATGGCTGATTCATGTCAAGGTATGGCAAAAACCACTATAATACTGTAAAGTTTAGCCTCCAATTAAAATAAATAAATAAATAAAAACACATGTTAAAAAAAGAGAGAGTATAAAACAAATTTCCTGTGATATTTTGTAGAGATTACGTTTAAAGGAAATAATAATAATTAGCTTAAGAAATCACCTATTAGGGAAGGATGACAGAACACCTTACTTTTCTCTGATGACCTCCAGAAAAGACAGAGTTCTTGCCAGTGTCTATTCTCTGATTCTCCCAGTGAGGCTAGGGGTTCTTGCCATCCTTTTATCTGTGGGAAGTGATGTACTAGTCGCATGGCAGCTGAGGAGAGGTCTGAAACCTAGATTGGCAGTCATCAAAGCCATGATAGACACTTTAAAATAAATGTCTAGAGGGGTGGTAATTTTTAAAAAAGATTTCATGCAACCAGAGCCATTAAAAAGCCTTTGAAATCCTGCCTACCAACTGTTAATACCACTGGCTTTCTTCCTTAAGAGAACTTCAGAAAATTAAGGAGGTCTAAGCCACACTAAAATACTTTTGCAGCTTTACTTTCGGAAAAATTAATCTTGCTATAAACTTTCATGTTCCATGGGATGATCCAATCAATGATTTAATAACAACAATAATAAAAACAGAGCAATAAGCTCTTCTAGAATGTTCAGAATCCAAGGAGTAATGGCATTCTGGCTTTGATGACTTCTGTTCTTGTTTACATAGCAAATGAGACTAGTATTAACAGCCTTTGGAAATATGCCCTTTCATATTTGACACTGATGTCATCTGGCTCAAATATTAATAAAAAAAAAACTTTAAGAAAAGAGAATCTGTCTTCCCTAGAGGCTATCATTTATTATTTTAACATTGAGATTCCCTTCACTGTCCTGCTGGATCTTTATGTCATAGTTACCTTGGCATATATCCAGCCCAATTAGCTGCCTTTTTATCAGCCCTTTGATCAGCCCTTTGGATGGATCCACAGTTGCCTCACTTAGAAATGGGATCACCAGGCCTCTCTGTTCCCTGATGTCATTCCCCTCTGGTGCATTTGAATGTCCTTTGCTAAATGGGAGTTTGGTAAATGGAGACCAGAGACATCCTTCACCTGTTCACCACTGCCTGTGTATCTGATCTCAAAGGCACCCTTGCAGAACACCATATACTGTAAAAATCAACCTAACATCTAAAATGTGTACATCTTTCAGTGCCTTATATATACTTTGTATTTTTCCATTTGAAAAACAAATATGTTCTCAATATCTATTACATTAGGAGGTATTAGTAAATTGAGATTTGCTTGCTAATGATTTGAATGTCCAAGGCAAGACCTTGCATATGGCAGTGGGAGACAGATGTGCTGATATGAATGAAATGATGATGCTGAACGATTTTCATCATTATTATTAGTCTTATGGTGGGTAACGTTTAGGATACTTGCCAAATTATAGAACTGTTTCCTTATCAGCTTTGTCCCAGTTTTATACCTTGTCGCCTGAAACAGAATTCCTTTTTTTAAAAGACATGTCAAAATTTATTTGACAAGTGCTATATTGATAGATGTTTTGGAGCAGAATTTCTAAAATGTGAAAAAAGGTACATACATGGAGGTGTATTAAGAAATAATTTGTTCAACCAAATGTCTAAATGCACTGTGATCAAGGCTTGGGATTTAAAAATAGTCATTTTTAGAACAGTCACTTCAATTTACATCAAAGTAACATCTAAAGTTACATTAAGCCCTTGGCAGTGTTGCCATCTCTTTTGAGGGCCTGCACTACAACATTCACCCTTCCCCCCCTCCCCAAGCTATTAGATGCCAATATTTGACCGTGGACTGGCAAGAAGTTTGATGGTTGTGAGGCTGGGTATTGCAGCTCTTGGATTTGCAAGTTGTTATGTATTTCAGATCTGGAAACCTCTAGGACAAGTAATCACAGAAACTGCAAAGAAGATATCAACTCCTAGCTTTTCATCCTACTATAAAGGAGGATTTGAACAGAAAATGAGTAGGTGAGAAGTAAGTCTTATTTTGGGTTGCAAGCCTATCCGCCAGCAAGCCCAAGATTAGAGCAGTTCACAGGAGAAGCATGACTTTGAATCACCCAGATAAAGGTGGCTCTCCTTACTTAGCAACCAAAATTAATGAAGCAAAGCCTTACTAGAAGCAACCACCAAACAATGATTGATGCTCAAGGACCACTTTGAAGGAGAAAAAGGGGNGCATGACTTTGAATCACCCAGATAAAGGTGGCTCTCCTTACTTAGCAACCAAAATTAATGAAGCAAAGCCTTACTAGAAGCAACCACCAAACACTGATTGATGCTCAAGGACCACTTTGAAGGAGAAAAAGGGGGACTTCATAAAAAATGTCTTTTAAGTTAATCTAAACCATGGCCTTCATAATTTTCATATATATATATATATCTGACCACAATCATTTCTTCCACTACTAAAGTATATAATAATAAAAGATGAACAGTCTTTTTTGATGAACAATCAAAATAATTACATTAAGCATGACACAGCTGTTGCAGGAATTAAGAGAACACATAAAAAATGGCAATCTGTTGTCAACACGATGCAATGAAGTTTGCATGCCCTAAGTCTTGGATTGGGTCTTGGGTGCAAATGTTCTAGCCCGGGAGATCTTTGGCAAGTCACTAAATGTCTCTAAACCTCAATGCCCTCATCCGTTAACCTCACAGGCCTGCTGTGAAGAGTAAATGTAACAATGAATTTGGAGACCACTTTGTCAGTGCTATTCCAATGTTCTTATTTTAAACTTTATTGCTTTTAGAGCTACATGTGCTGGGTGCTGAGACATTTAAAAATTCTTCATCACATATGGTAGGCTTCGGAGAGCCCTGATTCATGTGATGCTAATTTGTAAATGGCAGCCACACCCAGATCTGGGGTTGTGTGGTAGTCTGTGACAAGAACTGTCTTCCCCATGAGCTGTAGCTGCTGCTGCTGCTGCTTTCTCTCTTCTTTCTTCCATTTCTCCCCAGAATTCCACCACCATCCCCCACCAGTAGCTGTGACAGTAACTTTGAGCATAAGGTAGATTAAATACACTTTTCTAGCTGGCTTATATAGTTAAGTGCCAAACATAATTAAGCTTCCATGTCAGAAAATCTTGCAATTTACAAAGGACTGACAAATACATTTTTGAAGACTGGTATATTTGGAAATTGAGGATTGCTCTGGCAGTTTTTTTTTTAATGTGTAGACCTGGCATGATTTTTCTCTAAATTAGATAAGGGACATTTGCAGGTAAAAACAATACTCTAGCTAATGTTTAATGTTTAGGAGCAAGTAAAGTTATGAGCTCTGATTTTTCTTTATATGTCTATAGCCAAAACTTAACCAAATTAGGAATGGAGCTTCCTTAATCTGATCAAAATTATCTACAAGCCACTTACAGGTAAATATGGTGAAATATTGGGCTTCCCAGGTGGCTCAGATGGTAAAGTATCTACCTGCAATGCAAGAGACCTGGGTTTGATCCCTAGAGAAGGGAATGGCTACCCACTCCAGTATTCTTGCCTGGAGAATCCCAGGGACAGAAGAGCCTGGTGGGCTACAGTCCATGGGATCACAAAGAGTCAGACACAACTGAGTGACTAACACTTTACTTTACCTATGGTGATATACTGAACATATTCTCCTAAGTTGAGAACAAGACAAGGATGTCCACCCACATCACATCTATACAACTGGAGGTCCCAAACAGTAGGGAAAATCAAAAGTAAAGGCAAGCTACAAAGATGAGACACAAAAAGCTAGAGGTGTCTTTGTTTGTACATAGTGATTGTATACATAGAAAATTCAGTGTAATTTGCATAATGAAACTTTCTAAGATGATGAAAATATTATATATTATACACAACAAAAATCTATATTTTGATCTAGGTGGTGATTACATAGGTATATTCTCATGTAAAACTACTCAGCTGTACACTTAAGATTTATGAGTTTTACTTTACATAAATTGTACCTCAAAATAAACTATAAAGCTTTAAAATAATTTCCATCTCTATATAACCATTGATGATTTTAAAACATGCCTGCAAATTATGACATCTGTCCCTTCAAAATGTACAGCTAAATTCCCATCCCCTTGAATGCTGGCTGGACATAGTGACTTATTTCTAATGAATAGAAGTGATGTTATGTGACTGTTGAGACTGGGCCATAAATAGGATATAACCTCCACCTCTCTCATCACATTTGCTCTGTGGGAAGCCAGCCATCATGTCATGGAGATATTCAATCAGCTTTGTGGAGAAGCCCATATGGTAGAGAACTAGGTACCATCTAGGTAGAGGCTAGGTACCAACAACCAATACCTGCTGCCAGCCACATGAATTGGCCAATATGCATATTGGTTTTCCAGCTCATCAAGCTATCAGATCCTGACAGCCCTTGCCCACTACAACCTTGTGAGAGATGGAGAGTCAAAACCACCCTAAGTTCTTTTACCTCAAATAAACTGTAAGAGATAATAGATATTTATTATTAAGTCAGTAAGTTTTGGAGTAATTACATAGTAATAGATAATATATGTGTTCAGGGCCAGTGATTATGTTTCAGTAGGATACTTCATGATTGTAAATGACTGAAATGTTTGAGATTCTTTATATCTTATATTCTAAACTGTAAAACCAGTTTTAAGTGCTATATATAAGGTATTACTTAACATAAATATGACTTTTCATACTGTTGATGGGGTTCTTGAGACAAGGATACTGGAGTGGTTTGCCATTCCATTCTCCAGTGGATCACATTTTGTCTTTTAGTAGAAAGTTGAAACCACCGAAGTAAGAGATAAAGGAACCCTGGAAAGATTTCTTTTTTAAACAAAGGAGCTTTGGAATACCTAAGATGGAGGTAGATAACAAAAGTTTGTGGGATGTGTGCATACATTGCTGAGTGAGTAGAGCTGAATTATTTACCTTCTGCTCCAGTTAGATTTCATTTATTTATTTTTGGCTGTGCTGGCTCTTCACTGCTGTGTGTGGGCTTCCTGTAGTTGCAGCAAGCAGGGTCTACACTTAGCTCTCTCCCATTGTGGAACACAGGCTCTAGGGTGTGGGGCTTCAGTAGTTGTAGCACGTGTGTTCCATAGTTGTGGCTCCCGGGCTCTAGAGCACAGGCTCAGTAGTTGTGGTACACAGGCTTAGTTGCCACAAGGCATGTGAGATCTTCCCCAATCAGGGACTGAACCTGTGTCTCCTGCATTGGCAGGTGGATTCTTTACCACTAAGCATCAGGGAAGACCTCCAGTTAGATTTTTGTCAGTTGATGCTAAAAAAATGAGCTGAGGCCAAGGGGAGAGGAGGTAAGGGCCATAGGGAGCTGTGGGGAACATGCGGCAGAGGTGACAAAAGGCAGATTTATAGATATGAAGAAAGGAAAACCTAACTGCGAGATGGGAAATGCCAGACTGAGGGACGTTTTTGGTCACTGGAAACTTTGGCTCAGTGGGCCCAAGTCTGAACACGGGTGGTGGTGGCAAGGGGACAAGTGTCCGAAGGTTTTGGTCCATGACCTCATGACAGGCGCCTCTCTCCCTTTCAACACCTCCTCAGCCAAAAGCCAACAGGGTTATCTAAGCACGCTCTGATCCTGCAGTGGCAGAATTATGCATTTTGTTCTCACTTTGATCCAAGAGATTAGTGTGTTTTTCACCATGTTCTCTATGAAGAGGGTGGGAACAGGCAAGATTTAGAGGAAAACCAGCGGACCCAGCCTATCCGAGGCTGTGCTTGGAGGCAGACGGCATTAAGTGAAACGGCAGAATGCCAGGACAGGAAACAGCTTCAAGCCTGGACACAGTGGAACCAGAGCCTGGGGATAACTCATGGACCCAGAATTTTTAGGGTTTTGTGTGTTAGCAAGCAGTCTTGATCATCATGTGATATCTCTAGACTTTTGATCAGCCAGTGAATCAAACACACTTATTGAATAACCACAAAGTATGCAATTAAAGTGGTAAGTTAAGTGTTTGAGCACATTGTTGTTGTTCAGTCACTAAGTCATGACTGACTCTTTGCAACCCCATGGACTGTAGCATGTCAGGCTTCTCTGTCCTTCACTATCTCTCAGAGTTTGTCCAAACTCATGTCTACTGAGTCAGTGATGCCATCCAATCATCTCATCTTCTGTCACTCCTTTCTCCACTTGCCCTCAATCTTTCTGAGCATCACGGTCTTTTCCAATGAATCGGCTCCTCATTAAAGGGCCTTATAAGCACAGGCCACATTTCTTTCTACTTTCTATGAATTCCGTGGTGCAAAGTGGCCAGAGGAATTTATTTATGCCATTTCTAGGATGCTGTTGGCATTGACCTTGCCTTTGAAAAAAATGTGGTAGTTATTGACATATTGAGCAAAGTAGAGTTAATAAAGCAAAGGTTTAGGCATCAAAACTACATGCTAAATCTGACTTGGCTACTGGATGAGGGATGTTGGACTAGTTGCTTGACCTCTGAATGTTTTCCTCTCATCTTTAAACTGAAGATGCTGTTGTTGATGGTGCTTCCTAAGAGCTCCTGATGTTATGAACAACCCATAACGTGTGAAGGGTCATGTTCATGTCAGCTGTTCTTTCTATAATTCAGGGCTGTCATCCTTGGTCTCATGAAATCTCAAATCTATCCCAGTCTGGCCCATTGCAGGGCTTCTTGAAGTCAGGAATGACAAATTCTCCATGAACTTGATGGATGCAGACATACTTCAGGTTCCAGGGAGAGCCATCTCCAGACCCCACTATCAGCCCCAGTGACTGGTGGGGACTTCTCTGCAGGTGTGGTGGGGCAGCATCATGATGGGTATCTTTCAGGCTTTGGCAAAATAAGCTATAGTTTACATTAGTTTTTGTAAATTACAAACTCCTTCAGAGGTCTGAGTGTAGATTCAATAAGTGTGAAATCTTGATGAATAGAATCAAAGGAAAACCTACTGTTTAAAGAATATCATATGATATTGCTTATATGTGGACCAGGCTCCTCAGTCCCTGGGATTCTCCAGACAAGAGTACTGGAGTGGGGTGCCATTGCCTTCTCCAGGGGATCTTCTCGACCCAGGGATCGAACCCAGGTCTCCTGCATTGCAGGCAGACGCTTTACCACCCGAGCCACCAGGGAAGCCCAAATGGACAAAACTAAATCCAAAGGGACATAACTAAATACAGAGATGTTTCCTTGGCTAGACATCTTTTTTTAAATCTATTTATTTTTAATTGCTTTACAATACTGTGTTGGTTTCTGCCACACATCGGTATGAATTAGCCACAGGTATACATGTGTCCCCTCCCTCGTGAATTTCCCTCCCATCTCCTACCCCATCCCCCCACCCCCCAGGTTGTCAAATTTGGCTAGGTATCTTAATGAATGAACTTCCAAAGATATTTTCAATGCCACAGGCATAATGATTAAAATATTTTTCAAAAAGGAAACTCACAGATCAGTATAGTGACTTAAATCTTGAGTTATACTACCAAGATTTGCAACCATTCAAGTCATCTGACCTTAAGTGGCTCGATGAGGGGTTCATTTGATGAGGAGTTGGGCAGATGGGGACTGCTAAACTACACCAGAGAGAAAAATGTAAAGGCACAAACTCATTTTCAGCAAGTCCCCTAGGCCAGTCAGGTAAAGAGCACTTATGATCACATATTTTATTTGCTTTTGCAAATGAGTTTTGCACACATGAATTTTCGTAAATGAGTCTATAGGCCCTAAGGAACTTTCAGAAGGTGGCAAACAAAAACGTTAGTGTGTTTTGCTCACATTATTAATACTGGTGCTGCCTGTACAAGAGACATAATGAAAATAAACTACCACACCTAGGGAGCCTCGAGGAGAGAGATTTAACTCCTGGAAATTATGTTTTTATTTGTCTTGTGCACCCCAGGATAGGGTTTCCCACCATTTTCTTACCTTGCAGAAAGCCCTCCCCACATTCTAGAGGAGTGATTTTCTTCTGTCAAAACTACCATGAAATTAAATATCAACAGCAGCAACAGTGGGTCTAACATCCACTGATACAGGCTCAACATACACAGGGAAGGGGAACTCAGAGAATGCAGTCCAGAAAAGAGCTAAAAGTTAAGAGCAGCCAACAATCTCAGGTCAATTTTAGGATGAAGAGACTCAGGCTAGGGTCTCCCAGAACCGCAAGTTCAATCCCCTATATCCTGCATCTTGATCAACAGGGACCAAATGGTGCTGACTGCTGGGCCCCAACCTGCCTCTTTCAGGAGCAGATGATGGAATGCAGTCACCCTACAGCTCACAGGCCTAATAGCAGCATCCATTTGTCCACCATCCACTTAGCTGTAATAATAACAATAATCTCACAGCACATGACATGGATTTTCTTCTGTACCACTGCCTTTATACAGTGATTAAATGACTGTTTATAGTTAAGGAGGTTAAGGCTTACAGACATAGTAATCTAGCCAAGATCAAACAGTAAGTGGCATAGCAGGTGCTGGGATTCAGAAACAGCAGCTCTGGAGACCCCACTCTAAACCAACATGCCTCAGTGCAAAATCTAGACTACCCAGCTCTGAGTTTGGCCTCTGTTTCCTCGTTTGAAACTGAGGGAAGAAATACAACCGCACAACACAGAGTATGAAATGGGACATCTTTGCAAAGCTCCAGGGCCAACGCCTAGTATCTAAAGGTACTCAATATAGTTGATTCACTTCCTCCAGGTGTATAGAAATGAAAAAGATTTCATCACTTCCCTGCAGGGTTGGAAATAGGTCTGGAGATGAAAAACCACATTCTTCCTTATAAATCCATTCACCTCTCAGACAGCACTTGTGGAAGTAATTTTAATCCTTCATGTTTGTGGAAATCATTTCAAAGTTAAAGCACTCACACCTCACTCCCCATGAAAGATGTTAGAGTTTGGTGCAGAGGTCCTCTCAGTAAGTCACCCCGGTGGCACTGTGTTCCTCTTCCCCAGCTGTGGGAGCCGTGCTATAACCAGACAGCATCCTACTAAAGCGTTGGCACACACCTGAAAAACCCACCAAGCCCCAAAACTGGAACGGAGAAAACTTTTCCAAATCAATTTTCCTTTTTGTCTTTCTTAGGAATCCTCAGGCTCCCTTCCTTTCAGCCATTGAGTTGAACTTCAGGTAGAGAGAAACATTTGGCATGAGAATGATTCTCCATAAAGCCTGATGTCTTTTAAATACATACAAGAGTTGTGCATTTAAAATATACTGAGAACTCTATACAGAGTATAACTTTTTAAAAACCCATGCTATTTAATTCTGTTGCTTTTGTTTTCAACTTGTCTATGATACCCCCTATGTCAAATGGAAGTGGCTATGCAGATATTTTTCAAGACAATAAAAAGCATTGCCTCTTGGGCAGAAATAAAAAAAATATTTAGATTCTCCAAGACAGAGAGGCTCTTGAAATCTGTAATGTGACCTTCCTCAGAAACTATTCAAGTCATCTGGGAAATGACCCCATTACGACAAATATTTGGTTTTGTTCTACTTTTCAATTTACCGCTCCATTTCAAAGAAATTAAAGCATCAACAACTGGTGTTTATGCAGGAGTCACAAAGTACCCAAACAGCCACATACATCTCCGTTTCATTCAAAAGCTGGGAAAGCAAATCAATGGAGGATAATGGAATGGGATAAAATTAGCTCAGTCAGGGAGAAAACATATTCGCCTTCTCAGGTGCCTCTTCTCAAATGGGCAGAGAGGGGGGAAAATTAAAACCTGGTTCCCCATCACCATAGACCCCATAATTCATCCAGGTGGCCATCTGCCAATGAAACTGATGAGAAAAATGTTGTGAAGGAAAAAAGCTGCAACCCCCGTTAAGTTTTTTTTCTGTTAAGAAAGCATAACTTTTCTCTTTCCTTCTTGCTCCACCTTCTATTTGTTACATTTCCAATTAAGATTTGGCTATCTAAAAATAGGTAACTTGGCACTCACGAGTCCTGTTAGTAATCCAGTCCTTTAAGCTATATTCTGAAACCATGCAGGGTCTATAAATCATGGCTCTTCTCACATGAAATGAGAAATGCTAAGGTCAACTGAAATTTCTGGAAAGGTGGAAAGGTGGAGCCACCCCAGTTATTTTTCTGCAAGTTGCAATAATTGCAAATGCCTCCTAGGAACAACTCAGCATCAGCAGTTCTCCAGCTCAAACATAAGCTGAATCATCGAAGCTACCTGTGACCAGGTAAACCCCAAAATGCACAGTGCTGGGTAAGAGACCGGGAAGAACTTTTGTCTCTGATCATCCATCTCCTTACCCTTCTTTACAAGCCTTTGGCTGACTCCTGAAAACTAAGACCTCCTAAGAGGTGAGATGCTGGCTTGGAAATCCAATATGCTTATTCCAAGGAAAACCCAGTCCACAATTATATATCTATTGGCAGAAAGTGAAGAGGAGCTCAAAAGCCTCTTGATGAAAGTGAAAGAGGAGAGCGAAAAAGTTGGCTTGAAGCTCAACATTCAGAAAACGAAGATCATGGCATCTGGTCCCATCACGTCATCGGAAATAGATGGGGAAACAGTAGAAACAGTGTCAGACATTATTTTTTTGGACTCCAAAATCACTGCAGATGGTGACTGCAGCCATGAAATTAAAAGGTGCTTACTCCTTGGAAGGAAAGTTATGACCAACCTAGATAGCATATTCAAAAGCAGAGACATTACTTTGGCAACAAAGGTCCGCCTAGTCAAGGCTATGGTTTTTCCTGTGGTCATGTATGGATGTGAGAGTTGGATTGTGAAGAAAGCTGAGCACCGAAGAATTGATGCTTTTGAACTGTGGTGTTGGAGAAGACTCTTGAGAGTCCCTTGGACTGCAAGGAGATCCAACCCGTCCATTCTGAAGGAGATCAGCCCTGGGATTTCTTTGGAAGGAATGATGCTAAAGCTGAAACTCCAGTACTTTGGCCACCTCATGCGAAGAGTTGACTCATTGGAAAAGACTCTGATGCTGGGAAGGATTGGGGGCATGAGGAGAAGGGGATGACAGAGGATGAGATGGTTGGATGGCATTACAGACTCAATGGACGTGAGGTTGAGTGAACTCCGGGAGTTGGTGATGGATTGGGAGGTCTGGCATGCTGCGATTCATGGGGTCGCAAAGAGTCGGACACAACTGAGCAACTGAACTGAACTGAACTGCACTGAGCTTGTATAAAGACCAAATTCTGGGGTAAGTTAAAAAATTTATGGCCCTGGAATTGGTTAGTCAGAGTCAATTTAAAAGTGGATACAAGTATGAGGTAAACCTGCAGGTTTGATGGTAAGTATACACTGAGTGAAACTTGTTAATCTTCCAAGGTCAACCTAGATGACCTTTGAAGTATCCTCAAGAAAATACAGTACAAATGTGAATGAGGCTACATGTAAGCAAATATCACAAGTATATCTAAAGAAAGCATTCCATCATGAAAATAGAAGGATAATAGTATACCTGGAGTGAAAGAAAAAGGGTCAAAAAATGAGAATGTAGGGCAGTTTGTCACTGTTCCAATTCCGTAGTCACCAAGCACCATTCTCTTGTTAATTTGGCCCTGAATGTTAGCTTTGGTCTGCAAGTGGAAGAAGGCACCAAAAAGTTGGTACAATGATTTGAATCACCTAATAAAAACATTTAAATTGCATATTCAAAATATTCTAGTTGCACAATACTGTATTGTTATCCAAATTTATATCACTTATTTGATAAGTTAGGCTGGTGCTAGTCTGTTTCATTGCCTCTAAACTGCTTTGTCCCCCTCGGGAACACAAAAATTTGTGTTGGCAAAGTAATGGGCACACTATTATATATAAAATAGATAACTAATAAAGACCTTCAATATAGCACAAGGAATTCTACTCAATATTCTATAATGACTTATATGGGAAAAAAATCTAAAAGAATGGATATATGTATATGTATAACTGATTCACTGTGTTGTACAACAGAAATGAACACAACATTGTAAGCCAACTCTTAAAAAAAATAAGGCTTTCATAGAAAAATGGATACAATTATAAAACAGAAAAATAAATATAAATATTCAATTAATATAAAAAAATAAAGGCTATCAGGATTTTTCTCTTCTATGAGAGATAAAGTCTGAATTAATAAGTCTTCTCTTTGAGAAAAGGGGAAAAAAACACCTTTCATCAATGATTTTAGTTTTTCAAAAGTCAAGTTCCTTCTCTGGAATGGAGTTCAAGGCAATGTAGAACTACAGAGTTTTCTATAGTATCAAAGATGGTCTTCTCTGAACGTAGAATTGCATTTCTTTGTTTATTCATTTAACTAGGATACACTGAGCTTCCATTGTGTACCTAGCATTCCTTTAGACAATGAGAACTGCCTTTAAGGAGTTCATATTTAATGAGAGAGAATAGACATCAATGGAACAAGCATAAAACTCACACTGAGTGCTGGGCAGTCAAGGGGATGTATGACTTGTGATGGACCTGGTCTTGGAAGGCTTCCCTGAATAAACACAGGAGTCGTCAAACTTTACAGTCAAAAAGGAGAAAGTGCTCACTTCAGCAGCACAGAGACTAAAATTCAGTTCAGTTCAGTCGCTCAGTTGTGTCCGACTCTTTGCGACCCCATGAATCGCAGCACGCCAGGCTTCTTCTCTTTGAGAAAAGGGGAAAAAAACACCTTTCATCAATGATTTTAGTTTTTCAAAAGTCAAGTTCCTTCTCTGGAATGGAGTTCAAGGCAATGTAGAACTACAGAGTTTTCTATAGTATCAAAGATGGTCTTCTCTGAACGTAGAATTGCATTTCTTTGTTTATTCATTTAACTAGGATACACTGAGCTTCCATTGTGTACCTAGCATTCCTTTAGACAATGAGAACTGCCTTTAAGGAGTTCATATTTAATGAGAGAGAATAGACATCAATGGAACAAGCATAAAACTCACACTGAGTGCTGGGCAGTCAAGGGGATGTATGACTTGTGATGGACCTGGTCTTGGAAGGCTTCCCTGAATAAACACAGGAGTCGTCAAACTTTGCAGTCAAAAGGGAGAAAGTGCTCACTTCAGCAGCACAGAGACTAAAATTCAGTTCAGTTCAGTCGCTCAGTTGTGTCCGACTCTTTGCGACCCCATGAATCGCAGCACGCCAGGCCTCCCTGTCCATCATCAACTCCCGGAGTTCATTCAGACTCGCGTCCATAGAGTCAGTGATGCCATCCAGCCATCTCATCCTCGGTTGTCCCCTTCTCCTCCTGCCCCCAATCCCTCCCAGCATCAAAGTCTTTTCCAATGAGTCAACTCTTCGCATGAGGTGACCAAAGTACTGGAGCTTCAGCTTTAGCATCATTCCCTCCAAAGAAATCCCAGGGTTGATCTCAGACTATACAATACAATTAGCATGGCCTCTGTTAAAGGATGATATACAAATTTGTGAAGTGTTCTATATGTTTGCATAACAATGTGAAAGTGTTTAATGCTAATAAGGTATATACTTAAATTGGTTAAAATGGTAAATTTTGTGTTAGGTATATTTTGCCACAGTATAAAAGGGGGTATGGTGTTGGAATGGTTCCGTTGCAGACAGAGAGGACAGCAGGTACCAATGTCTTGTGAGAAGAGAGAGCGTGGATGACAGGAAAGCCAGCAGAGCTGGTTTGTCAAGATTTGGAGGATGTTTGGAGGATGAGGCCAGGGTCACAGGCAGAGAAAAGGCCATAGAAAATCTAGATATTGATATTTGTCCTGAGATCAGTGGGATATTGTTGTTGAGCCTTCGTCAGGACAGCAACAAAAATATGTTTTAGAAAATTGCCATGGACTAGGATGGAAAGCGGGTAGAGTGGCAATGGATGTGGCTGGCCAGTTGGGAAGTGTCAGGGTTCTTCAGAAGAGAGGTGGAAGTTGCTTGAACTAGGGTGTTGAAGCTGAGGTGGAGAGAAGTGGATATTAATAAATCTGAGAAAAGTCAGAGGGCCAGTGACTGCACTTGTTGAAAGGTTGCTATGTGGGGTGAGGGGAGAAAACAATCAAGAAAGATCTCCATGTTTCTGGATAGATGGTGGTGCCAGTGCCTAGGGCAGGAACCTCAGATAGAAGGAGTTTGGAGGGGTGATCATAATTCTTGTTTTAGCCTTGTTGAGTTTCTGAGTCTCAGGAAGTTTGTGGTTGCCAGTGCAGGGGATCCTACACATGGGGCATTGGTGCAGGGTCAGCTGAGGCTCACATTGATTTCTGGGAGGGTTTTTAGTGATACTATCTGGTTCACAGCATGACTTGTTTTCTGAGGCATGTTTCTCATGGGACATGTGAGAACCCATGACCACTCCCAAGAGAGAAAACAGATATAACACCCAGTCTGCTCCACTTGGCAGCTGACAAAAATAACTTTTTCTTCTTCTGAAAGGCTGCTCTGTGAGAGAATCTTGACTAAACCATACATGGTGTGGGTGGTAGATAAAATAGGATTAGGTGTATATAACTAGGAAAGCATCCATGTCTTCAACTCTTGTCTTTTAGACCCATGGATTACCAGTCTTCAGAGTGCTTCTGAAGCATCAAGCATAAAAGGCAGATGCTATGTGCTAATTCACTGAAGCTAAATGCCATGTTCAGTCACAGTACTTGAGTCTCTGAACAGCTGCCTTTTCATTGAATGATTTTGTAAAATCAAAAACATACACATTTGAGATCCACCAAAGGCAGAGGTAGCATCAAATTTTTGAGCTTCTCTCCTCACTACTTTAAGCTTCTCTGTAATGCCTACTACCATCCCAGTCCCATCTGAAGTAACCTCATTCTTTATTTATGCCCCACCAGTGAAAGACAAGTAAATGCTTCAAATGAACAATAAAATGTCAAGAAAACACCATTTTAAAAAGTTCTAGCTTGTACTGCAGGTGATGGAATCCCAGTTGAGCTATTTCAAATCCTGAAAGATGATGCTATGAAAGTGCTGTGCTCAATAAGCCAGCAAATTTGGAAAACTCAGCAGTGGCCACAGGATTGGAAAAGGTCAGTTTTCATTCCAATCCCAAAGAAAGGCAATACCAAAGAATGTTCAAACTACTGCACAATTGCTCTCATCTCACACGCTAGTAAAGTAATGCTCAAAATTCTCCAAGCCAAGCTTCAGCAATACATGAACTGAGAACTTCCAGATGTTCAAGCTGGTTTTAGAGAAGGTAGAGGAACCAGAGATCAAATTGCCAACATCCGCTGGATCATGGAAAAAGCAAGAGAGTTCCAGAAAAACATCTATTTATGCTTTATTGACTATACCACAGCCTTTGACTGTGTGGATCACAATAAACTGTGGAAAATTCTGAAAGAGATGGGAATACCAGACCACCTGACCTGCCTCTTGAGAAACCTGTATGCAGGTCAGGAAACAACAGTTAGAACTGGGCATGGAACAACAGACTAGTTCCAAATAGGAAAAGGAGTACATCAAGGCTGTATACTGTCACCCTGCTTATTTAACTTATATGCAGAGTACATCATGAGAAAC
>SJYT01057336.1:104711-146337 GCA_006410635.1 Cephalophus harveyi
TTTTTTTTTTTTTATCAATATATACAAATACTTATGGGCTTCCCATGTGGCTCAGTGGTTAAAAAAAAAAAAAATCTAATACAGAAGATGCAGGAGATGTATCAGCACCATGTATTAAAAAAAAAAAGGGGGAAAAAACTATCCTTTCTATCAGGTGGCTCAGTGGTAAAGAACCCTCCTGCCAATGCAGGAAATGTGGGTTCGATCCCTGGGTTGGGTAAATCCCCTTGAGTAGGAAATGACAACAGACTTCAGCATTCTTGACTAGAAAATTCCATGGACAGAGGAACCTGGCAGGTTACAGTCCATGGAGTCACAAAGAGCCAGACATGACTAAATGACTGAACTGACTGTCTGAGCGGGTACACATGCACATAAATACTGATACACATCTATTAAGCATTTAAAAAAGCCTTTTACCATCATTCGGAGAAGGCAATGGCTGTCTCTTATACACATCTAGATGTGTATAAGAGACAGGTGGTGGGTGGGGGGGTGGCGGGAGTGTGCACAGTCATGTTGGACTGTTTGTGACCCCATGGACTGTAACCCGCCAGGCCCATCTGTCTGTGGGATTTCCCAGGCAAGAATACTGGAGTGGGTTGCCATTCCCTGCTCAAAGGGATCTTCCTGACCAGGGATCTGACTCATGTCTCCTGCATCTCCTGTGTTGGTGGGTGGATTCTTTACCACTGAGCCATCTGGAAAGCCCCTGCCAGTAAACAGTATTTTGGTTTGAACAGAATATTTTGGATTTGATCATATGGTCGATTTAAAGTTCCATTGCATGTCAGGACTGGTTTCTATGGCTTTTAGACAAAAGCTCAGTCTTTGGAATGTCACCATCCTGTTTTTCCCCTTGGTGTCCCAGAGTACGAAGCTCGTTCCTTATAATAAAGAGTTTGCCTGATCTTTGTCCCTGGGAAGGAGACTAAATCCTAGGAATTTCCTGAGTAATAAGAATATCTTTGTTATTCATGAGCCTCTGGGATCACACTAGAGTTTCTTCTAACAAGATAACTTAGAATAGAGATTGGTCACCAGAAAGATGAACCATGTAATTAGAGGATTGAGGTTTTGAGCCAGTATGATCTCCTGCGAGGAGAGAGAAGCTGGAGATTAGGTTCAGTCACATGGCCAATGACTCCACCAATCATGGCTACACAATAAAATCCCAATAAAATCTCAGGACATTGAAGCTTGGTTAAGCTTCCTGGCTGGGGAACACAGTAATGTCTGAGGAAGGTGATGCACCCTGATTCCATGGGGAAGGGCATGGAAACTTTGTGTTCATAACAGTTTCAGATGTCACCCTATGTATCTCTTCTTTTGTCTCATCTGATTTGAATTCTTTTTAATAAAATTGTATTTATAAGGATAGTGCTTTCTTAAGTTCTGTGAGTCATTCAAGTGAACTGTTGAAACTAAGCAGAGTTATGGGGGCCTCTTGGACTTGTAACCATTTGGTCAGAAGAATAAGTGGCCTGGGAATCCCTGAACTTGTGGCTGGCATCTCAAAGGAGGATGGTCTTGTTGGGGACCTATGAAGTCTGATGCTAATTCTAGGAGTTTGCATCAGAATTGAATTGCATTGCCAAGCACAAAGGTTGTACTCATGGCAGCAGAAGAGATATATCTGCTCTGTCCTGGTGTCCTTGGGATTCCTGCTGGGGCACATCTCCCAGGTAACTTTGCAGACCTGTGATTAGCTTCCATATTTGCCAACACCAAAATCTATACACTTAACCTCTTGACTCTACTAACAACTTGGTATTTGAGTCTTGGTCACAGTCTTAGCAAGCAACACGTGAAAGCTAGACTTGTAGGTTTCTGTTCCCTCTGTTATTCACTCTCCCAACCACTATTCCATCCAAAAGAGTTGTCCATTAACAGTTGACTGCTAATTATTAAATATTTATTTAAAAATACTGTGAATTTAACAACAGGAAGAGTCTTGGAAGAAAAGTATCATTAGGTCACACTTGGTAAAAAGTTCAGTTCAGTTCAGTTGCTCAGTCATGTCTGACTCTTTGCGACCCCATGAACTGCAGCATGCCAGGCCTCCCTGTCCGTCACCAACTCCCAGAGTTTACCCAAACTCATGTCCACTGAGTCAGTGATGCCATCCAACCATCTCATCCTGTCATCCCCTTCTCCTCCTGCCCTCAATCTTTCCCAGCATCAGGGTCTTTTCCAATGAGTCAGCTCTTTGCATCAGGTGGCCAAAGTATTGGAGTTTCAGCTTCAGCATCAGTCCTTCCAATGAACACCCAGGACTGACTTCCTTTAGGATGGACTGGTTGGATCTCCTTGCAGTCCAAGGGACTGTCAAGAGTCTTCTCCAACACCACAGTTCAAAAGCATCAATTCTTCTGTGCTCAGCTTTCTTTAAAAAGTTAGCCCCAGTTAAACACTCTTATTTTTTAACCAAGTTTTAACACCCAAATTTTACTACTTGGCATTGTCCTCCCACTCATAAGACCTGACAGGGAAAAGATAAAGCATGATAATTCAAGTGGTATCTTCTGGGACTCCTTCATGTTCACTTATCATCACAGTGTCCCCGCCCTGTGCTGTCTTTGGGGGCACTTAGTTTACTGCATGTGCTTTAGTTGGCAGGTAGACAAAACAAGAATGATGTCAGATTTGTGTTGCTTCACCCTATGTTCAATATGTGTCAGACTAGGACAGCATAAAATAGAGAACTAGAAAAAGAATACCTAGTAAATATCAACCAAGGAAAACTGGGGTAGTAATATTGTGACTTCCCTGGTGGCTCAGATGGTAAAGTGTCTGTCTACAATGCAGGAGACCTGGGTTTGATCCCTGGGTTGGGAAGATCCCCTGGAGAGGGAAATGGCAAGCCACTCCAGGACTATTGCCTGGAAAATCCCATGGACAGAGGAGCCTGGTAGGCTACAGTCCATGGGGTTGCAAAGAGTCGGACACAACTGAGCGACTTCACAATATTAATATTAGAATAAGTCTAAAGTCTGTGATTTCTTTGTTGCACATTTCCAACCCACTGAGCAGCCACATTGTTCAATCTTCTGTACTAATCTAGAGGATGAATTCTTGCATTCTATTTTTCAACTAGTCTTATAAGAAAGCTTAAGGTTCTTCTTGGTTGTGATCGTGGACATGCTCTTAGTACAAGGTCGACAAGAAAAGTTCAACTTTGACCTGAACTTGAGGCGTCACCATTGATTCTGAGGTCTTGCACCAAGACTCATTCCTCTGAGACCTGGCTCTGTTTTCAGTTATGTTTATGACCAAATCTTCAGAGTCAGACTTGTGTTTTAAATTAACTTCTGGAAGGAGGAGGGGTACTTGTTGGTTGACCAGGAGACAGAGATAGATCAACATGAAGTTTCCTCCACTGATAGTACAGGGATCCAGGCAGTGCCGTGGGGCTTCACTCAGCTGGACCCTCCTGGAGACACCAGGTGCTGGTAAGGAAATGAATACTGCAGAAAACTGCTAAGTATTTGGTCTTAAAAAGTTCAGCCTACTCTGCCTTTCTCTCTTATTTAAGCTAGAGAAAGAGGTGAAAAAGAGTAATTACAGAGGGACAAATAGTCAAGGGAACAGGAAGGAAGGGAAAGAATCAGTGTTTAAGATGCTGATCTTGGAGGACGCTTGATCAGTATCCAGGACTGGGCTTTCCCTGCTCCTGCAGCTCGCTCAGCTTCCTGTGCTGTGGGAGCTTCTGAGGAAAAGCTCTGTGAGGGAACTTTCCTCAGTATACTGTGAACTTTTATCTTAACCATGGGTATAAGCTACTATTTTAACTTTTATTACAGTTGACATTTGAATAATGTGGGGGATATGGTCCAAATTCCTTGCAGGTGAAAATCCACTTATAACTATACAGTTGGCCCTCTATATCTGTGGTTATGCATGTAGGGATTCAACGAACTGCAGGTCATGTAGTGCTACAATACACATTTATTGAAAAAAATCTGAGTATAAGTGGGTCTGTACAGTTCAAACCTGTGTTGTTCAAGAATCAACAGTACACTGAAATAAATGTACCCCTGCCAACACCTATTTAGTGCTCTGAAGTGACCAGGACTTTTCATAGACATGGATCAGATCAGAACAATAGGGATCTCCTGTCCTGGTTTTACACTGGGGAAGAGTCCCAAACCTCCACTGTTCCAACATCATAGACACTGTTCTAACATATCTGTGTACCATCTGTCTTGTTATTTGTTTAATATTTTTTTAAAATGTGCTCACTTTCTTTTACTTAAATAAATATATATAAATCTCACCCAGTTGTTTTTTTTTTTTTTATCAATATATACAAATACTTATGGGCTTCCCATGTGGCTCAGTGGTTAAAAAAAAAAAAAATCTAATACAGAAGATGCAGGAGATGTATCAGCACCATGTATTAAAAAAAAAAAGGGGGAAAAAACTATCCTTTCTATCAGGTGGCTCAGTGGTAAAGAACCCTCCTGCCAATGCAGGAAATGTGGGTTCGATCCCTGGGTTGGGTAAATCCCCTTGAGTAGGAAATGACAACAGACTTCAGCATTCTTGACTAGAAAATTCCATGGACAGAGGAACCTGGCAGGTTACAGTCCATGGAGTCACAAAGAGCCAGACATGACTAAATGACTGAACTGACTGTCTGAGCGGGTACACATGCACATAAATACTGATACACATCTATTAAGCATTTAAAAAAGCCTTTTACCATCATTCGGAGAAGGCAATGGCACCCCACTCCAGTACTCTTGCCTGGAAAATCCCATGGATGGAGGAGCCTGGTAGGCTGCAGTCCATGGGGTCGCTAAGAGTCAGACACAATGGAGCGACTTCACTTTCACTTACCATCGTTTGTCTGACTATCACATAGCAGGAGATACTGGTTGTGAGAAAAGACTGAAAAGACTCATTACCAGTTGGGATCAGGTAAAGGAGTCCTCTTTCATGCAGGGCTTCTCAGGAGTGGTATCACCTCCCTGAGGATGGATGGACTTTTAAGGAGCCAGCCTGTATTTATTGCACTGGAGTGACACCTTGGGCATCAAGGAAGTATCTGAAGACAAGAGAATGTTCCTTGTGGGAGGAACTATAGCATATTTTGGTATCAACCGCAAATAAACAATGTTTAAAATATTGGCTCATTCCTAATGTACCTTCTCCTATCACATCAATGTACCCTGTTCTGTCATGGTCTTCGTCTGGGGAAGGCTTTGCTTCTCACCTGCACTTCAACTGTGCTTCAGTGCTCATGGTGTTTTGTGGGGAGATGGCCCGGTGTTACACACAATCCTTTGATTTATCCGAAGATCACTGGCTCATCTTATCTGAATGTGTAAGACAATAAATCTTTTTTACTGTCCACTCCCCACTCCATTCCCATCTACCGTGTCTCTGGTAGCAAAGCCTATAAGTTCCATGTTGTCTACTGGCTGGACCTGTATTTCAGCTAGTCTGCACCAAAAAGTCAGTCTGAGGGCTTCAGCACTGATCTGGATGTTGACAGCTCTTCACAATTTTACCACTTAATGGCTTTGTGAAAAGAGATAGCTTCTGCTTTCATTTCTTCTGTCACTGATACTGGATTGTTTGTCCAAAGACAAAAAGACCTTATATAGCTACTTATCAATCACAAATGAAGCTGTGGTTTAAATTCAGTAAGGCCTTTTTGAGTGGTGTTCATCTCTAATCTGGTGCAATTCAAGATTTTACCATTTTCAGTTTATGTTTCCACATAACACATCATATGACACAGGGTAATTAAAGGAAATGTGCTAATTAATTTTGAAATAAAAAGCTGTATGTTTAAAGATGGTTGTTTTAAGTCAAAGCATAAGGCAAGTTAGTCATGTTTTGGTCTCTATAGTTCATCACTTAAGACCACATTCTTATTTGTACTTTCACTCACCTTGAATGAAGTGGAGATCTCATAAAGGGTACATTTTCCAAATTAAATTATCTGGATAAACATAGTTTTAATAAAGACAATCCCTAGCATCTGTAGAGTGCATTTTCCACACCACTGCCAGGATTGTTTTATCAGTCACTAAGACAAGTTCTTAGCAAGTTACTGCCCTGCTCAAAAACCTTTGATGAATCTCCATTGCCATTGGAGACTCATCAACTTTGGAGACTCATCAACTCCTTAGCCAGCATTTTAAGGGCCTCCTCATTTAACCCCAATACATCTCTCCAGCTGAAATCTCAGCTCATTCCTTAGGAATGCTATTCCCCATCCCTGAAGGCCTGATCTTGACCTCTCTGTGAGACCTCCATGCCTCTTTCAAGCTGGATCCTTACGCCTTTCTTATGGCCTTACCATGCTGACTCAGTTTCCATCCCTCTTTCCTGAAATAAAATTGACAAATTATATATATTTAAGATATACAACATAATGATTTGATACATATATATTTTGTGAAATGATTACCACAGCCAAGCTAATTAACATTTCCATCATCTCACTTAGTTACCTTATTTTGTATGTGTATGTATGCTGAGAACACTTAAAGTCTACTCTTTCAGCAAATTTCAGATACACAGTACACTGTTATTAACCACAGTGGTTGCCAGGGGCTGGAGCCTGGAGGAAATGGAAAGATGGTACAACGTTTCAGTTGTTCAGGATGACTAAGCTTTAGAGATCTAGTGTACACCTCGGTGACTGATTCAGTTTTCTTTGTCTTTCTCCATTCAATCCTGTTGCCTCAGGAGAAGCCATTCCCAAGTCTGGCTAAGCATCAGAATCTCCTGGGTAGCTCAAATGAAAATGCAATAATTCCTGAGCACCATACTAGACCAACAGAATTAGAATCTCTGGGAGTGGAGTCTAGGGATCCATAAACTTTAATAAAAGTTTTCTAGATGATTCTGACTGAGGCAGAAGGTAGATGCATCCCCCAGTGTGAGCAATTGGAGTTCATTCCCTGTGGACAGGAACTCCAAAATATCAATAGCAAGATGAATCTAGAGAGGAGGCTGGGCCTGCCAAGATAAGAGATAAGAGACCACGTATTTCTCATTCTCAAAGTCAGAGAGATCTTCTGACTAGAAAACTCCTTGGAAGTAAAAAGGGGAGTGATGCCAAGCTACCCATAGTCCTCTTCCCTGGAATCCATCCTGGCTGAGAGATGTGAGTGCACACATAGAAGGATCCTGAGATATATCAAATGCAGACTCAGAACCAGTCTGCAGAATGACTGGCCAAAGGAAACCGGGAAGAAATGACTCATTTAAATGACAAACTCTCACAAGGGCATGTCTCTCTCTTTGAGTCTCCCTATGTGTCTATCTACACGTACTGAACTTTTTTTTTTCTCTTCCTGATAAGGAACAGAGTACATCATGAGAAACGCTGGGCTGGATGAAGCACAAGCTGGACTCAAGATTTCTGGGAGAAATATCAATAACCTCACATATGCAGTTGACACCACCCTTATGGCAGAAAGTGAAGAAGAACTAAAGAGCCTCTTGATGAAAGTGAAAGAGGAGAGTGAAAAAGTTGGCTTAAAGCTCAACATTTTGAAAACTAAAATCATGGCATCTGGTCCCATCATTTCATGGCAAATCGATGGGGAAACATGGCTGACTTTCTTTTTTTGGGCTCCAAAATCACTGCAGATGATGATTGCAGCCATGAAATCAAAAGACGCTTACTCCTTGGAAGGAAAGTTATGACCAACCTAGATAGCATATTAAAAAGCAGAGACATTACTTTGCCAACAAAGGTCCATCTAGTCAGCTCAGTTCAGTTCAGTCATTCAGTTGTGTCAGACTCTTTGCGACTCCATGAACCGCAGCATGCTAGGCCTCTCTGTCCATCACCAATTCCCAGAGTCCACCCAAACCCATGTCCATCGAGTCAATGATGCCATCCAACCATCTCATCCTCTGTCATCCCCTTCTCCTCCTGCTCTCAATCTTTCCCAGAATCAGGGTCTTTTCCAATGAGTCAAGGCTATGGCTTTTCCAGTGGTCATGCATGGATGTGAGATTTGGATTGTGAAGAAAGCTGAGCACTGAAGAATTGATGCTTTGAACTGTGGTGTTGGAGAAGACTCTTGAGAGTCCCCTGGACTGCAAGGAGATTCAGTGAGTCCATCCTAAAGGAGATCACTCCTGGGTGTTCATTGGTAGGACTGATGTTGAAGCTGAAACTCCAATACTTTGGCCACCTGATGCGAAGAGCTGACTCACTGGAAAAGACCCCGATGCTGGGAAAGATTGAGGGCAAAAGGAGAAGGGGACAGCAGAGGATGAGATGGTTGGATGGCATCACCGACTCAATGGACATGGGTTTGAGTGGACTCCGGGAGTTGGTGATGGACAGGGAGGCCTGGTGTGCTGCAGTTCATGGGGTTGCAAAGAGTCAGACATGACTGAGCGACTGAACTAAACTGAACTGGTGAGGAAATTAAACCAATAAACAAATGGAAAGAAATCCTCAACCACTAACAGTCAAAGAAGCAACATGATATCACTCAACACTCCTCAGATTAGAAAAAAATTAAAAACAGCTATGATACATATTACCAGCCACAATTTAGAAGGAGGGTACTCTTATAGACTGCTGGTTCACAGGGGAGTTTCACCAGCCTTTGGGGGAAGTGTTCTAGTAACATTTTAAAAGTAGAAACTGCAATAATGTTTTCTTTAACTTCCCATTCCTCAAAATCAACTTACTTTCCAGTTCAAAACCACTAGAATAAAGGGCCTGTATTTACTGCTGTATTGTTCAAATGGCAAAAACCTGAATGTAGCATGACTGTTCCATCTCTAAAGGAACTGTTGACTTTATTATGGAGCATCTGCAACATAATATGATCCCATTAAAAATATGTATTGGATCTCAAAGCATTTGTATCAGGAACAAATAAGGAAAGTAAGGAAATAAAACAAGTAAGGAAATCAAGATGCAAAATTCTGATATCATCTTATTTTGTAAATTGTTACCACACAATATATTCACACAAAGTCCTATAGATATAGAGTGTGTGTGAGTGTGTGTTTGTTGTGTATGTGAGTGTGTGTGTGTGTGTGTACATAGCTATGTGAATACAGGAAAAACTACAGGAAGACTCATATTGAGTAATTAATATGGGTACTCAGAGGTTAAAGTGTCTGCCTGGAATGCAGGAGACCAGGGTTCAATCCCTGGGTCAGGAAGATCCCCTGGAGAAGGAAATGGCAACCCACTCCAGTACTCTTCCCTGGAGAATCCCATGGACGGTGGAGCCTGGTAGACTACAGTCCATGGGGTCACAAAGAGTCGGACACGACTGAGCGACTTCACTTCAAAGGGGTACAAGGGTTGCTGATGGTAGAGAGTGCAGAAAAAAGGGAGGGAGCAAGCCAAGACAGTAAAAACAAGGTTAATAAAAGATTAATAAAAACTGTAATAAAATCATGTCAGCATGTATATTTATGCACTTCTATAAAATTATATACACATATATATGTATACACAAAATGTGAGAAAATTAGAAATACAAATCTAATCTGTTCATTTCACTACCTGTCAAGGGCTTCCTAATTCCCTGTGGATCAATGCAGAATCTTTGGCTTGGGCTCAGGAGGTCCCTGCTCACATCTCCACCCTCCTATGAAACAGTTGCCCTCTTCCTTCTGTGCCACAGACACGTGTTTCCCGGTTCATCACTTCCTAGGGCCCTCTCCTCCTCTGCCCTGCAGTCATGCTGCCCCTCTTTGGTTCCTCTTTCATGCTGTTTCTTTTCTTCTGCATGACTCTTACTCATTTTTAGAGGCCTCAGCTTAAACATCAGTGTCTCAAGGGGCTTTCTCTGACCCTCCGATGTGGTTAAAGTGAAAAGTGAAGTCGCTCAGTCGTGTCCGACTCTTTGCGACCCCATGGACTGTAGCCCACCAGGTTTCTCCATCCATGGGATTCTCCAGGCAAGAGTACTGGAGTGGGTTGCCATTTTCTTCTCCAGGGGAAACTTCCCAACCCAGGGATTGAACCCAGGTCTCCTGCATTGCAGGCAGACGCTTTAACCTCTGAGCCACCAGGGAAGCCCGATGTGGTTAGGTATTCTGATATTTATTCCCATGGTTCTCTGTCCTTACTAAATTTCCATTTTATTATTAGTGTCTTTCCCCAAACTTTGCTCAAATTTTCCCAGCTGTAATTTACTACTTATTAGTTGTATCTGGGCTTCCCTGACAGCTCAGGTGGTAAAGAATCCACCTGCAAGGCAGGAGATCCTGGGTTGGGAAGATCCACTGGAGAAGGGATAGTCTACCCACTCCAGTATTCTTGGGCTTCCCTTGTGGCTCAGCTGGTAAAGAATCCGCCTACAATGCAGGAGACCTGGGTTCAATCCCTTGGTTGGGAAGATCCCCTTGAGAAGATAAAGGCGACCCACTTCAGTATTCTGGCCTAGAGAATCCCATGGACTGTATAGGGTTAGGGTTAGTCCATGGGGCCACAAAGAGTCAGACACAGTTGAGCGACTTTCACTTCACCTAGTTGTATCTGAATTGGATAAGAGCCTATAGCAAGGATTTGAGCATTGTACTCTGTATCTCATAACTGAGGGGTTGTGGAATCACCTCTCTAGCCCTCTTGCCACCCCGTGACCCCCTCAGCCGTAAGGCTCTCTTTTAGTTTTACAGTGGAAGAAGATTATGCCACCACATAGCACCTGTGAGTGCTGAGAGACTCCCCCCAACACTGTGCGTGTCATCCTCTGGGCCCCTCTGGCCGTTTGGGCCCTTTGGCTGGCTGGGGCTTCTCACTCTGCTCCTGTCCACAGTGAGGCAGCCCTGAGAGGGGTGGAGGAGCCCTAGGTCCTGTGACTGACAGAATCCCTCCTGATCTGTGACCATGATCATGTCTGGGCCCAAGAGGAGGCTTCAGTGAACGTGACTTTAAATTCCAAAACGTGTCTAAAGGCAGCTGGAGCTGACACTTGCTAGAACATCAGAGAACTAACCAGGGACTTAACACAGGGCACACACCATTGAGGACACAACAACCAAGTTTATTAACATTTTCTTGCTTTCACTGCATGCTTCTAATTAAAAGTTTATAAAAATTTGTATGAGGAGAAAATAATTTAGTTCAGTTCATTTTCAAACCATAATGCTAAAAATTATAAGAATAATTTCTTTCTTTAGCTTTCTTTCTGTTAGCAGTAGCATTTCTGTCTTCATTTTAAAAAAGGGGGGGGTGGGGACAGGAAATAAGATTGTGTGACTCTGTTTTTCCAGAATAGTTAGGGAAGCCAGGTTCCCAAACAGGAATTGCCCCTGATAAGCCTGAATAAAATATTCAGATTTCAAAATGAGAAGAAAATGTGGAAATAAATTACATTATGTGGATCTTTGAAACTTGGAAGTGCTAATTCCAAGAGATTTTTATATTAGATACCCCAAGCTTCGTATCCCATTGGCGGTCATCCTGTCCTCTGTGACAGGGAGGATTGAGATGGATAAAGAGTCCCATTAGCACTAGGGGAGGTTTCACATGTAAATCCCTTCACAAATGGGAGAGCAAATAAAGAGCGTCCTGCTTAGTAAGTCAACATAACTTGGGTGTTAGTTTTTTCTCCTAGAAAAGTGCCCTTGGTGGTTTGTTATCTTTGAAGTGGATGAGGCAGGAAGCTCTCAGCCCACAGTGTTTGCCTGCTTTTCCTTCCCATCAGGATTGTCCAACATCCTCAGCCTTTTCTCCAGTCTCTGCTTCCATTCTTCTCTGAGCCTGAGGAGAAGAAACAATATTCATGGTCATTGCATTTGTTTCCACATCTGCTGGTGCAGTGAAGTTTTATTTTCTTCTGAAGAATATTTTTAAGAGAAACAAATGGCTTTTACAAATTAATGAAGAAAATAATTAATAAGAGTAATGAACAGTCTATGAATGCATAGTTTTCTCCAAAATTTACTCCTTCCGAAATCCATATGTGGATTCAGTGTAATATCAATCAAAATCCCAGCAGGACTTTTTCTGTAGCTATCAACAAGCTGATCCTAAATTTTATATGGAAAGGCAAAAGAAATTGATTAGCAAAGCAACTTTAAAGTAGAAGAAAGTTGGAGGATATAGACCATGTGACTTTGAGGCTTAATATAAAGCTACCATCATCAAGACAGTGTAGCATCAGTGAAGGAACAAACAGACCATAGAACAGAATAGAGTAGAGCTGTAAATACACACAAACACAGACAATTGATTTTTGATCAGGGACAAAGACAACTCAATGGAGGAAGGATGTATGAGTGCTAGTCACTCAGTCATGTCCGCCTCTTTGTGACCCCATGGACTGTAGCCCACCAGGCTCCTTTGTCCATGGGATTTTCCCAGCAAGAATACTGGAGTGGGTTGTCATTTCCTCCTCCAAAGGATCTTCCCAATCCAGGCATCAAACTCACATCTCCTGCATTGGCAGGCAGGTTCTTTACCACTGAGCCACCTGGCACGAAGGATAGCTTTAAAAAAAAATTCCTTCTCCATATACATCCATACTTTAACAAAAAAAAAAAAAAAAAATGGCCCTTGACCCACACTCACATTTTATACAAAATTAACTAAAAATGAATCATAGACTTGAAGGTAAGTAAGACTAAGGCTTCAAAAAAACAGTCAAAAAAATAATATCTTCATGATCTTGGGATCAGGAAAAAAATCTTATATACAACACAAAAAAGCATGATTCTTAAAAGAAGAGAAAATTTAGGACTTTATCAAAATTAAAACATTTACTCTGTGAAAGATACTGTGAAGAGAATAAAAGACAAACCATTAACAGTATTTGCACATAACATGTCTGATAAGAGACTTGTTTCTAGAAAGTATATTTCAAACTCAATAATAAGAAAACAATATAATGGATAAAATATTTGAACAGCCATTTTTCTAAAGAAGTTACATGAGTGGCAAATAAACCCATAAGACATGCTCAACATAATTAGGATGAGTGGCAAATAAACATATAAAAGATGTTCAATATAATTAGGAAAATACAAATTAAACCACGAGGAGGTATCACTCACTTGACAGAATGATCAAAATAAAAACAAAGCCAACTCTGTCACTCTCCACCTCCCCTGGCAAAACTAAAATTCAAGCTTCAGCCACCAAACCAAAAAAACCTTCACAACAAAACTCAAACCAAGCATTAGTCAAGATGCTGAGTAACCAGAATTTTCTTACATTGTTATTAAAATGCAAAATGGTGCAGTTAACCACAGTTAACCACATGTTAACCATATGACCCAGTAATCTCAATCCTGAGAGTTTACTCAAGAGAAACAGAAATCTATGTTCACACAGAAATCTGTATGTGAATGTTTATAGCACTTGATTTATAGTCACCAAAACCTGGAAATAATCTAAATGTACTTCAGCGGAGGAGTGGATCACCAAGTTATGATACATTCCTACATAGGACAGTACTCATCAATGAGAAGGAATGGATACACACAATTGATACACACAAGAAGAAGAAATCACAAGTACATTGTGCTAAATGAAAAGAATCAGACATAAAAGACTACATACTGTATAATTCATTTATGACATTCTGGAAAAGGCAAAACTATTGTGACATAGAACAGATCAGTGGTTGCTATGGACTGGAAACTGGTACAGAGGTTGACCCAAAGCAGAAGCATAAGGGGAATTTTTTCAGAGTGATAGAATTATTCTATATCTAGACTGTGGTGATTATGTGATTCTGAGCATTTGCCAGACTCATAGATCTGTACACAAAAAGCAAAGAAATGCAGGCTTATAAATCAATTAAGAAAAAGAAAGTCTATAATCTACCAGGCACAGACTATACATATACAAATATAGTTTCCTTAGAAAAAAATCCAGCTAGTTCCTATGCATATGAAAAGATCTCAACCAAACTTGTAATTAATTAAATTCAGTTTAAAACAGTGAGATGCCATTTTCGCCTGTTAGATTAAAAGTGATTAAGAGTTTGACAACACACAGTATGAGTGACAGTAAGATTTGGCATTCCCACACTTGAGTGGAAGTTTAAACTAAAACAACCTCTTCGCAAGACAAGAAGGCAATAGTTATCAATATTTTAAACATTCATCCTTTAACATAACATCTTCATTTCTATGAACTTATCCCATAATATTATCCATGTATGAAAAATGTATGTATAAGTATTCTTATTGCAACATTTATTACAAAGTCCCCAAATGAAAAACAACCTAAACATTCTTCAAGGTGATTGGTTAAATTGATTGTCACATCATTACAGTAGAAGACATTAAAGAAGAATTGAAAATGTTAATATAGAACAACTTCCAAGATAGAGTAAGTTAAAAAAGGAAGTTGCAGAATAGTGAAGATTGAATAGGTCCCATTTTGTATAGAAATATAGCACACATATTTATTTGCTTATTAAAACTAAAGTTTTGGGGAGACATATATGAGAAATTGTTGATGGCTATTTTCTTTAGAGAGCATGTCAAGGAGCCTAACTGAGAAGGACACTTGTTTTCCAAGGTATATACTTGGTTAGTTTCTTAAGTTGGATAAATGCTTTCATTCATTTACTGGGGCAACCATTAAAAAAAAATAACACAGACTGGTTGGCTTAAACAACAGACATTTATTGTCTCACAGTTTTAGAGGATGGGAGCTCGAGATGGAGGTTTGGTTTCTCCCAAGGCCTCTTTCCTTTGCATGCAGGTGGCCTTCTTAATCCATCTTCACGTGGCCTTTTCTCTGTGCATTCTTGGTGTCCCTTTGTGTATCAAACCTCCTCTTCTTATCAGGACAACAGTTAGATTGGACTGGGACCTCCCATAAAAAGTCTCATTTTAACGCTCATCTGTTTTAAAGGCCCTACGTTCTGAGGTAGGACTGGAGGTTAGGGCTTCCACATACAAATTTGCAGGGTGGGAGGCACAACTCATAACAGTGCTGAAGCAGTGCATGATTATTATGGATAAATTAGAATATATAATAAAGAATAAGAAAACTTAGATTCAGCTTTACTTTTCAGTCTTGTAAATATCCCTAAAGTGAATATGATAATATGTAATACTCTTTCTATGTACTAGTCTACTTTCGTTGAAGAGATTCCCAGAGGTGAATAACGAGAGGGTGTAAATTTTTTAATTTATTTTTATTTTTGACTGCACTGGGTCTTCATTGCTGTGCTCAGGCTTTCTCTAGCTGTGTCTAGTAGGGGCTACTGTCCAGTCCCAGTGCCCGGGCTTCTCATCGCAGTGGTCTCTCTTGTTGCAGAGCATGGCCTCTAAGGCGTGCAAGCTTCCATAGTTGTAGGGTGGGGGCTCAGTAATTGTGGTATATGGGCTTTAGTTGCCCTTAGGAATGTGAAATCTTCCCAGACCAGGGATCGGACCCATGGTCCCCTGCATTGGCAGAGAGATTCTTAACCATTGGACCACCAGGGAAGTCTGAGGGTATAAATATTTTGAAAGCTCTAGGCATCTATTACCAAACTGTCTCCAGGAAACTTCTTACTTAAAAGTCTGCTCAATTACGGGCTCAAGAGAGAATGGAAAGAATTTGGAATGTTGGCCTGTTGTTTGGTGGTAGTTGCTTAAGCGCATTAGCAACCACGGATGGAAAATTAAAATATTGAGAGAATTGAATACTGTAAAGACATTGGTTATCATCCTCATTCTGCTTCAGCTTTAAATAGAATGAATGACACAAAGGTATAATTTTCCAGTTTGAAAGGGGAAATAAAACTTGTAACTGATGCTTTTCCATTAGTGGGCACGTACCTTACACATGGACTTCCCTGGTAGCTCAGTTGGTAAAGAAGCCACCTGCAATGCAGGAGACCCCAGTTCGATTCCTGGATCAGGAAGATCCCCTGGAGAGGGTTGCCATTTCCTTATCAAAGGGATCTCCCCAACCCAGGGATTGAAACTGTGTCTCTGGCGTCTTCTGCATTGGCCAGCAGATTCTTTACCACTGTGCCACCTGCGAAGCCCCAGTATCATGTAGGTTCATCACTAATTAAAGGGGCTTTAACTTCTCCTTTGTGTGGCCAGCATGAAAATGTGTTGCTCAGAGATCCAGCTGGCCAATTGCCTGTTTTTGTGAATAAACTTTTATCAGAATATAGCCCTGCCCATTTGTTGACATGCTGTCTGTGACGACTTTGACACAGTGGCGGAATTGAATAGTTGCAACACAAAAGCATACGACCTACAAAGCTGAAAATATTAAGCATTTATTGTTTGTCTGATTTCATCAAATCATAGCTGAATTGCAATCACAGGTGGACTATAGACAAAAAGGTTAGCAAAAGCCAATAGAAAGATGCTATGAGAATCAGTTGGCTATATGAAATGTGTAATAAAAAGCATTGCACATTTTCTTATGATTTGTAAAGATTTGTGTTACACATCTTTATATCAGTAAAATTTATAATAAACTTATGTACATATATGTATATATATATATATATATCAGTTCAGTTGCTCAGTTGTGTCCAGCTCTTTGCGACCCCATGGACTGCAGCACACCAGGCTTCCCTGTCCATCATCAACTCCCCAAGCTTACTCAAACTCATGTCCATTGAGTCAGTGATGCCATCCAGCCATCTCATCCTCTGTCATCCCCTACTCTTCCTGCCTTCAATCATTCCCAGCATCAGGGTCTTTTCAAATGACTCAGTTCTTCTCATCAGGTTGCCAAAGTATTGGAGTTTCAGCTTCAGCATCAGTCCTTCCAATGAACACCCAGAACTAATCTCTTTTAGGATGGACTGTTTGGATCTCCTTGCTATCTAAGGGACTCTCAAGAGTCTTCTCCAACACCACGGTTCAAAAGCCTTAATTCTTTGGCACTCACCTTTCTTTATAGTCTAACTCTCACATCCATACATGACTACAGGAAAAACCATAGATTTGACTGGATGGACCTTTGTTGGCAAAGTGATGTCTCTGCTTTTTAATATGCTATCTAGGTTGGTCATAACTTTTCTTCCAAGGAGCAAGTGTCTTTTAATTTCATGGCTGCAGTCACCATCTGCAGTGATTTTGGAGCCCCCCCAAAATAAAGTCTATCACTGTTTTCATTGTTTCTCCATCTATTTGCCGTGAAGTGATGAGACCAGATGCCATGATCTTAGTTTTCTGAATGTTGTGTGTGTGTGTGTGTGTGTGTGTGTGTGTGTGTATACACACACATACTCCACAGAGAAGTAGTTGTTAAATATTTACCAGCACATTATAACTTGCTTCCCATTTTTCTCTCACAGGAGCTTCCCTTAGTAAATCTCATACTCATCTAACTTCATCTTGCCCTCTACTTCTTGGAAGACCCAAATGAATACATTTGGAATGATTAATTTATTATAGGAACAGAATTTGGGGTTTATGACACATTTATTCACTTTTTATAGTAGCTATATTACTATATATTACCAGATGGATGATAGATGCCACTATCCACCTAAATCCCCATTAAATCCTGTTTTATGAGTATTTATACTGTTAACTGCCCCTTTCTGGTCACTATCTTTCATTACTGTGTAGCTTCTCTATCTTTGTGCTCTCAGTAATTTGGTGAATGGAAGTGTATATGGACCTTTTAGTCTATAGTAAGAAAGGTCAAAATGAAAAAGATAATACTTAAAAATTGGTATACAGAGTCAGATACAGTAGAAGAGTAATAAAACAGACATTAAAGCTTGGAGAGAACTTTTTTCCCTTAAGCCTAGAAATATTGACCTCATTTTTCAAATGGAGACCAGATAATACCTACTATTTTTTGTTTGAGATTCATCTGATTTGTGGAGGAGTTGTAATTAATATCTAGGAATACAAATTCTGCTTGATTAGTATGGGTTTTAACTAGAAAGCAGGATTTGGTGAGGGGGGTGGTGAATCTTAAACCAGAATCCTAAGAATCAGAGATCAGTTGGGCACATCATTAGTGTTTTTCTATCACATGCTTGCTAGATCCAAATAAATGTGTCAGTTTGGGTCCTCCAAGAAGCATAATTGAAGGAATTACCTATGGAAAATAAAGCAGGGGCTGAGGGTGGGGTGGGGAAGGAAGAAATGATTGGATAGAAAGAACCCCAAACCGCAGCATAGTTGACATAACTGATAAGCAGGAATCAAAACAGAGGAAGGTGAACGGTCTTGGGGTGAGGACTAATAAACCCCTCTCATCACACAAGTCAACCAGATTCAATGTATATTGACATTGTGAGTTCTGCTAAATTCTGAAGAAGAATTTTGAAGGTCATACTTATTGCATTAAACATCATTTTTTTCATATAAGTATTATACAGATACTCAAATGTAGTTTCAGCCTGGTTATTTAGACTTAGATGTTCATGTAAGTTATCATCTAAATTGAAATTCTTTGGAAAATAAAAGGGAGCATAATACATGATGATAACAAAATGATATACATATACCTGGACTGTCCCAACACACCAGATTTGTTCATTATTCCCACAGTATGCTTGACTTCTCTCAGATTGCCTAAACAGTTATTTCAAACCCGTTTTCTACTTCTCCAGGGGACTGACATCTGCTGTGTTGCTTCTTTCTAGCCAGACTCAGAGACAGTAAGAGGATTTCTAGTTCTGAGACCACCCACTTTGCCTTGTGATCTCATCTCCAAGACCTCTTCAACTCACTTGTGTTCCCAGGGTAAATGGATTCTCTGCAGCTCTGGCTGCATTCCTCTCCATCAGTGAACCCATAAGCGTGTGCTAATAAGCATGCCCATGGTAAAACACCTATTTCCACTCTACCCAGATTTGGCACAAGGTCTTGCTGGTTAGCTCAGCTGGGGAACAGAAGGCATTATTGGCTCTGGCATTGGTGAAAATTTTTTACTTTTTTTTTTTTTTAATTTTTGTCTTCTACCATTCATTTAGAACATTTCTTGATTGCACAGTGGCTTGAATTTGCCACTTATTTAAATGGAGGGCAAAATTTTTTAAAAAGTGTTAGTGTTACGTGTGTGTTTGTCACTTACATATATCCATTTTGGAAAGTCATAACCCAGGGGGCTGAAATAAAAACCCAAATGTTTATGCCATTCATTGGTCTGGTCAAGTGTATGCTGGAAGATAATTATTCTGGGACAAAGTTTCAAACTGTATGGTTACATTAGCAATGTATAAACATTCTGACATTTTGTTTTAATTTCTCTGGGTACTGAGAGGCTATTTCCCCTTAGGAGCTGAAGAAGGGTTTTAAGAAGTTAATGTTGGTACAACACAATGCATGTGAATTATATGTGTTTTTAGCTCAGCATACTCAGAAACATGGAGGCACATGCCTCATTGTCCCTCAGAACACAAATGCCATTATACTTGTGAATGAGCATCTTAGCAAACAGACAGCCTGGTTGGGCTATTCCCATTTCAGTGATGGAGAACCCAGACAGTCCCTGAAAAGTTGAGCTGATCTGTCTGCTCCAAGGCACTACACACGTGAGGGCAAGTGCTGGCCATTTTAGCCAGAGCAATGTTGATATATGTGACACGTCTTCTCACATAAATAAACGTCCCCCTCTCAGCAGACTCTTTAAGCTAGAACAAGTTCAACTGCCAGTAAAGGGAAGACCACATTATCCTCCATACCCCAGATCATAATATGTAGGATCTCAAAGGTGGGATCTTTCACACTTATACACATCTGTTGATCTAACTCTGAAATTTAGTATAGCCTTGTGTCCTGGGGATTGTAACAGAGGCAGGGTGAGAAAGAGATTTTTTTCAGTTCATTAAGGTATAAATAACAGAAACTCAATTTTGTTTATACCAAAAAAAGCTTGTTCATATCTATATCATTTGTTCTCAATCAGGGACGACTCTGTCCTCCAGGGGACATTTGGCAATGTTGGGAGATAATTTTGGTTGTCACAATGGGGGAGGGGAATCCTACCAGCATCTAATGTTTTGAGGGATACTGCTACACTTCTTACAAGGCACAGGACAGTCACTCCACGAACAAAGAATTATAAGGCCCTGAATGTCAGTGGTGCTAAAAGGTTGAGAAATCCTGATATAGATGGTGGCATGAGTAAATGAATAAATCATGTCTGTAATTTTCCATATTTTATGATAGTTTGACATCTTAGAAAGCTTAATGGCCACAGAAAGGCTGCCCTTTCCAGGGCTAGCCCTTTCTTTTGCATGCCAACCAATCCTGAGTCTGTGGCCCCTACCACCTCCTTATCTCTCTAGCATACATAAAGCCATATTTCTTCTGCCCTATACCATCCCAGGGCCAGGACAAGCACCAGACAACTAGAGACCACCCATAAATCCCCAAACCCCTGGGCATTACTCAAACTAGCCAGTCCTAAGCTGTTGACTCTGCCTTGACTTGTCTTTTCCTTGGAAATGCCGGCTCTGGCTTAGACTTTCCCCTTACTTTCACCTTCTGTCACCTGGCCAAAACCTGGTGCTCCCCCTGTGGCATTGCATGGCATGCAACAATACTCTCTCTGAAAGCTGTGAATATAATAAACACCTTCCTTCTAAGCCTTGTTCTCCTTTTGATTTGTGGCTGCACTGACCTAACAATATCGCTTCCAACATTTGCATAATTATTACAGTGGGTAATGAAAATAATTCAGCTTCTCCATCTCACATCTGGTATATTTCTGGGGAAATCTCTTTTGAAAAACAGTGAAGAAACAATTCACATACTTTCTCAGGGCACTCCTTCCTTGACGATCTTCCTCCAGTTCCCGGTAACAGGTCTGTTTGCTAATTTCCTTCTCCCAGAAGCTTTTGAGCTCATGACAGGTTTCACAGCAGAAGACTTCTCGACGAATGTATTGATTGTTCATCCTCTAAAAAGAAAAAGAAAAACAAATCCAAGTACTTCAAATAAAGCCATTCTAATTTTGGAATGATGAAAGATGTTTGAATCCATACACTGCTATTTACAGATTTTGTGACCCCATGGATTATAGCCCTCCAGGCTCCTCTGCCCATGGAATTATCCAGGCAAGAATACTGGAGTGGGTAGCCGGTCCCTTCTCCAGGGTATCTTCCCAACCCAGCGATAGAACTCAGGTCTCCTGCACGGCAGGCAGATTCTTTACCATCTGGTCCACCAGGGAAGCCCTGGTTGCCTAAATATGTGTTTTTTTTTTTTTAATTCTCCTTAAATCAGTTTTAGTATCTTACTAATTTTGTCATTAAATAAAGTAAAAAACTTGATACTAGTTCATGTCATATTTGTAACAGTCATGATTTTAACTTAAAAAATTATCCTTTAACAGTTATTTCCCAACTGTGTGTGTGTGTGTAGAATGAGACGGTATGTGCAAAGCTCTAGATGCAACGCATGGCAAATAGCAGGCACTCAACAAATGTTATGCTCTTTCCATCCTTCCTCACAGAATAAAAATAACATCTGCCATTTACAGATATCAAAGGAACATTTCATGCAAAGATGGTCACAATAAAGCACAGAATGGTAAGGACCTAACGGAAGCAGGAGAGATTAAGAAGAGGTGGCACAAATACACAGAAGAACTATACAAAAAAAGTTCTTAATGACCCAGATAACCACCATAGTGTGATCACTCACCTAGAGCCAGACATTCTGGGATGTGAAATCAAGTGGGCTTTAGGAAGCATTACCATGAACAAAGCTAGTAAAAGTGACAGAATTCCAGCTGAGCTATTTCAAATCCTAAAAGATGATGCTGTTCAAGTGCTGCACTCAACATGCCACAAATTTGGAAAACTCAGCAGTGGCCACCAGACTGGAAAAAGTCAGTTTTCATTCCAATCTCAAAGAAGGGCAATACTAAATAATGTTCAAATTACCACACAATTGCGCTCATTTCACATACAATAGCTAGGGAGTGTTCAAAATTCTCCAAGCTAGATTTCAATAGTACATGAACTGAGAACTTTCAGTTCAAGCTGGATTTAGAAAAGACAAGGGAACCCAGAGATCAAATTGCCAACATCTGTTGGATCATAGAAAAAGCAAGAGAATTTCAGGAAAACACCTACTTCTCCTTCATTGACTATGCTAAAGCCTTTGACTGTGTGGATCACAACCAACTGAAAAATTCTTAAGGAGATAGGAATACCAGACCACCTTATCTGCCTCCTGTGAAACCTGTATGCAAGTCAAGAAGCAACAGTTAGAACTGGACATGGAACAACAGACTGGTTCAAAATTGGGAAAAGAGTACGTCAAGGTATATGTTACCCTGCTTATTTAACTTATATGCAGAACACTGGAGTGGGTTGCCATTTCCTTCTCCAGTGCATGAAAGTGAAAAGTTAAAGTGAAGTCGCCCAGTCATGTCCAACTCTTGGTGACCCAATGGACTGCAGTCCACCAGGCTCCTCCGTCCATGGGATTTTTCCAGGCAAGAGTACTGGAGTGGGGTGCCATTGCCTTCTCCTTATATGCAGAGTACATCATGTGAAATGCTGGGCTGGATGAAGCACAAGCTGAAATCAAGATTGCTGGGAGAAATATTAATAACCTCAGATATGCAGATGATACCACCCTTATGGCAGAAAGTGAAGAAGAACTAAAGAGCCTCTTGATGAAAGTGAAAGAGGAGAGTGAAAGAGCTGGTTTAAAGCTCAACATTAAAAAACTAAGATCATGGCATCCGGTCCCATCACTTCATGGCAAAGAGATGGGAAAACAATGGAAACAGTGACAGACTTTATTTTCTTGGGCTCTAAAATCACTGTTCATGGTGACTGCAGCCATGAAATTAAAAGACACTTGCTCCTTGGAAGAAAAGCTATGACCAACCTAGACAGCTGCTGCTGCTGCTGCTAAGTCTCTTCAGTCGTGTCTGACTCTGTGCGACCCCATAGACGGCAGCCCAGCAGGCTCCGCCATCCCTGGGATTCTCCAGGCAAGAACACTGGAGTTGGTTGCCATTTCTTTCTCCAATGCAAGAAAGTGAAAAGTGAAAGTCAAGTCACTCAGTCGCAACCCCATGGACTGCAGCCTTCCAGGCTCCTCCATCCATGGGATTTTCCAGGCAAGAGTACTGGAGTGGGGTGCCATTGCCTTCTCCTAACCTAGACAGCAGAGACATTAATTTAAAATATTAAAAAGCAGATACTAAAGATATTAAAAAGCAGAGACATTACTTTGCCAACAAAGGTCCATATAGTCAAACCTATGGTTTTTCCACTAGTCATGTATGGATGTGAGCGTAGAACCATAAAGAAGGCTGAGTGCCAAAGAATTAATGCTTTTGAACTGTGGTGTTGGAGAAGACTCTTGAGAGCCCCTTGGACCGCATGATCAAACCAGTCAGTCCTAAAGGAAATCAGTCCTGAATAGTCACTGGAAGGACTGATGCTAAAGCTGAAACCAATACTTTGGCCACCTGATGCAAAGAACTGACTCACTGGAGAAGACCCTGATATTGAGAAAGACTGAAGGCAGGGGGAGAAGGGGACAACAGAGAGTGAGATGGTTGGACGGCATCATCAATTTGATGGACATGAGTTTGAGCAGTCTCTGGGAGTTGGTGATGGACAGGGAAGACTGGCAGGCTGCAGTGAATGGGGTCTCAAAGAGTCGGACATGGCTGAGTGACTGAACTGAACTGAACTGAAAGAAAGACATTTTCCTCACTAAGTGGTGCTAGGAGAACTAGACAGCTACATGTGAAATAATAAAGTTAGAACACTTCCTAGCACCACACACAAAAATAAACTCAAAATTGATTAAAGACCTAAGTGAAGGCTAGATACTATAGAAATCTTAGAATAAAACATAGGCAGAACACTTTCTAACATAAATTGCATCAAGATCTTTTTTGATATAGCTCCTTTATTTTATTTTGAAAATAAAAAAAAAAAAACTGATACCACCCTTATGGCAGAAAGTGAAGAAGAACTAAAGAGCCTCTTGATGAAAGTGAAAGAGGAGAGTGAAAGAGCTGGTTTAAAGCTCAACATTAAAAAACTAAGATCATGGCATCCGGTCCCATCACTTCATGGCAAAGAGATGGGAAAACAATGGAAACAGTGACAGACTTTATTTTCTTGGGCTCTAAAATCACTGTTCATGGTGACTGCAGCCATGAAATTAAAAGACACTTGCTCCTTGGAAGAAAAGCTATGACCAACCTAGACAGCTGCTGCTGCTGCTGCTAAGTCTCTTCAGTCGTGTCTGACTCTGTGCGACCCCATAGACGGCAGCCCAGCAGGCTCCGCCATCCCTGGGATTCTCCAGGCAAGAACACTGGAGTTGGTTGCCATTTCTTTCTCCAATGCAAGAAAGTGAAAAGTGAAAGTCAAGTCACTCAGTCGCAACCCCATGGACTGCAGCCTTCCAGGCTCCTCCATCCATGGGATTTTCCAGGCAAGAGTACTGGAGTGGGGTGCCATTGCCTTCTCCTAACCTAGACAGCAGAGACATTAATTTAAAATATTAAAAAGCAGATACTAAAGATATTAAAAAGCAGAGACATTACTTTGCCAACAAAGGCCCATATAGTCAAACCTATGGTTTTTCCACTAGTCATGTATGGATGTGAGCGTAGAACCATAAAGAAGGCTGAGTGCCAAAGAATTAATGCTTTTGAACTGTGGTGTTGGAGAAGACTCTTGAGAGCCCCTTGGACTGCATGATCAAACCAGTCAGTCCTAAAGGAAATCAACCCTGAATATTCTTTGGAAAGACTGATGCTGAAGCTGAAGCTTCAATACTTTGGCCAACTGATGCGAAGAGCCAACTCATTTAGAAAAGACCCTGATGCTGGGAAATATTGAAGGCTGGAGGAGAAGGGGACAACAGAGGATGAGATGGTGGATGGCATCACTGACTCAATGGACATGAGTTTGAGCAAGATCTTGGAGATGGTGAAAGACAGGGAAGCCTGGCATGCTGCAGTTCATGGGATTGCAAAGAGTTGGACAGGACTGAGCGACTGAACAACTACCATTTACTGAGCATATAGTATATAATAAGCATTTCTTACACACTGTCTCATTTGATCCTCACAACAGTTCAGACAGAGGGATGTATAAATGTCTTAAACTCTCTCAGTTTCTTCATCTGAACCACGAATTCAGAATTGATTCTGAACTCATGGTTCAGATGAAGAAACTGAGAGACAGAATTTGCCTATAGCCTCATAACTGAACATGAAAGAGCAGAAATTTAGATCTTGGTCTGTCCATCTTAAAAGTGCATGTCCTCTATTTCTATTAATCCTCATCACAAGAAATGGTGACTATTTTGGATTTGAGCATATCCAGAGCAAGTTCGTGTAGTATGTGTGTGTATGTCCCATGAAAGTATACATGTTTAATACTAAAAAACATTTACTTTTTACCTAAACATTGCTCATTTTTCAGATCTTAGTGGCTTTGGGGGCAAGTAGATGCAAAGACTGTAAAACAAATCCTTTTCTACTTACTGGTGAGTGCCTACTCAGAGAAAAGCTTTGTCTCCAGCTGGAGATTAGAAAGGACCTTGACCTTCACTCCCTCACTACAGAGTGCCAGTGATCCCATGCAAGCTGAATTGCCTAGGTAGGCAGCCCAGAGGATTGAGAGTGGGAAAGAAGTTTAGAAAAGGTTTCAGGGAATAAGTAATCCATTTATTATTTTGCATTTATAATATAGAATAATTAAAATTCTATAATATAGACTTATATAATTATAATATTTTATATTATAGAATATGTGATTTATTAATATAACATAATATTTATAATACAGCATAATTCAGAATATTTTATTTATATTTATAATAATAGACTGACACCTGTACCAGTCAGAGGCTCCCCTGGTGGCTCAGAGGGTAAAGAATCTGCCTGTAATGCAGCAGACCCAGGTTTGATCTCTGGGTCAGGAAGATTCCCTGGAGAAGAGAATGGCAACCCGCTCCAGTATTCTTGCCTGGAGAATCCCATGGACAGAAGAGCTTGGCGGGTTAAGTCCATGGGGTGGCACAGAGTCAGACACGACTGAGTGACTAACACTATCACTCTGTACCAGAGAGGTGGCAAGACCTTCCCACTTACAGGGATGTATAAACGTCTTAAAGTAGAAAGAAGCTTGACTTTTCTGGAACTGAAGGCAGCTTTAAGTATTCCATAAAGTTTTTTTTCCAAATCCACTCCTATTTTTTCTCCTAGACCCATCTTCTAGTCATCTGGTCATTTCTGTAGTCACAAATGACTCGGACAAAACTGTGCCAGGAGCATGAGGGGAGGTGCTGTACCCTAGAGTTTCTCCAGATTCTCTCTGACCCTGAGTCTTAAGGGTAGAGCAGGGCCCATTCTGCAGCCTGATGGGAGCATGTTCTGTTTTATAAGGGTGTATTTCCCATTTGTTTTCTGTCCTTGGCTATAGGAGTCAATGCACATATTTCTGATAAATTCCTGATCACTTGACATTAAAAGAGTTGTTAATAAAAGTATATATCATATTTTAACAAGTATATAGCATATCAAATTTTCATTCATAGAATTAGAGTATGGAATGTGTGCAGTTAGGTTTCCTATGAATTTAGTTCAAGCTGTCTAAGGCCTCTCACTCTCTTGATGTGATCTCTGCCTCTATAAACACTAGATAAGAAAATACCACTTGCTTTCACCTGGGAGGAAAGTGTTAATGCAGACTTGCAACTAAAGTAGATAGAAGGTAATGCAAGATTTATTCACACATTCTTTTATTACAAAATGTTCCCCCAGATTTCAAGTTTATATTAGGTATCTGGTATTCAGAAAAAGGATAGTTTGTTCACTAACTTCTTTTCTTGATATTTAGAATTTTTTTTTCTAAAGAGATTTTTATTTTTAAAAAAGAAGCCTATGCAGGAACGTAGACTGCTCACATCATGTCATTTCACATTCATTCCATTCAGAAAAAAAGGGGCAATTTGGTGCAAAAAAAGTTGGAGTTTGAAGATTCATTTCAAAAAACATTTCAGTTGTGTAATTAAGAGTTAGGTTAAGAGAAACAGCTGAAAGCAGGGTGATTTCTACACTTCCAAGGAATAAATTAAATCAGGGTGAGCCTTTGGGAATTCAAGCAGCAGGCTCTGAAGAATCTGATGCATGCTAGCACTGTTTCCCTTTGTGTCAGAAAGCACTTCTGAGGCTGTGACATTTGGGAGGACTTGAACAAGGGTCAAACTCAGATATTCTCAGGGGTCAAGCCAGGCTCCCTTTACTCCTAGGGGAGTGAAGCCACTAGACCCAAGCAACAGGGAGCAGGAAAGACATGGTCATTTGCAGAGCACATGCTCGGCTTCAAGACATCACATTCGAGACGGAGGTGAACACTGTGCTTGCTGAAGAAAGGAGGGTTTTCAACTGGTGCTGTCTGACGGCTCCCTAGTTGCTTCTCTTAAGGGATGTGTTCTCTATCTAAGACTTTAGCTTTACCTCTCTCCTCCTTTTCTCAAAACCCCCTCCACAGCCTCTCTCTGCAGGGCATCCTGTACTATGTCACTTTGTCTCCCTTCTTCCTGCCAGTCTCTCTGAGCAGCCACTATCCTGCCTCCAAACCTGAATGTGCAAACACCATCCTCATTGGCCAGTGTGGCTCTTGCTGTCATCCCAGCAGCAACGGGGTTGAAACTGCCCACCAACCTTCACCTCACTTACTAGATAACATACAGGTACAGTGGCCTACCAAGCACAAATCTGGCTCTGGCCCCATTCACCACACCTAGAGGATGGCCAAGGAGCTAAGAAGGAGGACAGAGAACTGCTGTGACTGCTGAGACTCTGGGCAATAACTCCTTCAGCTGCTCTGAGCCGCAGTTTCATTATCCATAAACTAGAGATTAGTTGTGGTAATGTAGAGGGAATCACCTAATACACAGCCATTCATGCCCCAAACGTTCATCTACCAACACAACACATGCCTGCCCTCAGGGAGCTCACAGTCTATTGCCCTATCCCTGGTAAAAGATCAAAAAATGTTAATGAATTTGAACCATCACTTAAGTAAGCTCTTATCATCTTTAGGGATTCCCAGGTGGCTCGAAGGTAAAGAATCCTGCCAATGCAGGAGATGCAATTTCAATTCCCGAGTCAGGAAGAACCCCTGGAGTAGGAAATGGCAACCCACTCCAGTATTCTTGCCTGGGAAACTCCATGGACAGAGGAGTTCTGGCAGGCTACAGTCCATGGGGTTGCAAAGAGTTGGACACAGCTGAGTGACTGAGCACCTCTTTACATTATAAATGGTATTAAATGTTTTACTCTTTCTTGGCTCAGATTATTTACGGTTTATTTATCTCTGTTGATGAGCTGTCAGAACTGGAAAGCCTTATACATAAGGGATAAGATGCTTCTGTGTTTGTTCAAGGCCCAGAGTAGGACAATGTACAGAGAACACTTTAGTAAAAGTTCTTGGTTATGTTTCACCTTCACATCATGTAGGATACTATATTTGGGGATCTTTGTGGTCAGATTTTATAGTCCCATTCACTAAATAATGTCCAATATGTTTAAGAAGTGATTGTCTTACTAAAGTTGGCAGCTGCTACTCTGCCAAAGTTTGGACTCAATCCTCCCATGTTACTTCATAATCTGCTTGTTTTGCTAGAAACTGCTGGAAAATGCAAACTTCAGCATTTAGGATCAGGATAGCATGTAAGAATTTACATTCGAGGAAATACATTTTGTTTTAGATAAGCTATGCCACCTGTACTCCTTTATTTTCACTTGTTTTACGTCTATTGCATCATGTACCGTGCTATAAGCAGCATGGTAGTAGCTCTTCTCATTTTTAGCCTCAAGAAACAGAATTAACAGTAACTTTAGAAAAACATTTTTTAGGAAAATATCAAAATGAGGCAGGGGACAGAAAATTAAAGGTGTCCAGCTTTCCCTAGAAGTGCTAATGGGAAACCTAAGCACTGGTAGTTACTTTCTCTGCATCCTCACGTGTCTCATCAACTCCGTCTGTAGTGCTGCCCCTGTGGGGCTTCAGTGAGACTGAAAAGGCATTACTTTCCTAAGCTGTTCTCTGAGTGGAGTCAGGAAGAAGGGAAAACCGCTGTAATCTACATGGGACAGATCAGTGTTGCTTAGATAGTCACAGGGATAAAAAATTTAAGGAATGTCCAGACACATAAACTCATCAGGTCGCTGAAAACTCCTGAGTCATTTTGAAAGATCTTTGAGATTAAGATCTTATCTTTTACTGAGAAAAATTTCAAACTCAGTTGTTTCCATTATGTTCTTGTGAAATTGATTTTTTTTAATAAGCCCAAGTTTAGATCTTTACCCTCATCCCTTTTATATTTCAACTTGCTACTTTCATCCCGTGGTGTATGCAGATTAGAGAGGAATAGACCCTTTAGATGAATCTATGTGTGTGCTCTTAAAGTCTTTTTAAATTTCCAGTATTAGGGCTTCCCTGGTGGCTCAGTGGTAAAGAATCTGCCTGCTAATGCAGGAGACGTGGGTTTGATCCCTGGGTTGGGAAGACTCATTGGGTAAGAAAATGGCAACTCATTTCAATATTCTTGCCTGGGAAATCCCAAGGACAGAGGAGCCTGGCAGGCTACAGTCTACGGGGTCACAAAACACTCAGACAGAACCTAGCAACGAAACAACAACAATCCTGAGATTCTCTAAGAATATGATAATTACTTTTTCTTGACACCTAGAGGATTTCCCTGGTGGCTCAGATGGTTAAGAATCTGTTTACAATGCAGAAGACCTGGGTTCGATCCCTGGGTCGGGAAGATCCCCTGGAGAAGGAAATGGCAATCCACTCCAGTACTATTGCCTGGAAAATCCCATGGACAGAGGAGAATATAAGACAATAACTTTTTCTTGACACCTAGATAGCTATGTTTCTCCCCACCCCCAATGGCTCGAAAACCAGGAGCAGCAAATTTAAATAGCTATCATGGCCATGTTGTGCTGTGCTCAGCCATATCTGATTCTGTGACCCCATGGACTGTAGCCCCCCAGGCTCCTCTGTCTATAGGAGGGGTTGCTATTTCCTCCTCCAGGGGATCTTCCTGACCCAGGGATCGAACTCTCATCTCCTGTATTGCAGGCAGATTCTTTACCCACTCAGCTAACTGGAAATGTTCACATAAAAGAGTTATTTTTTTTCATAAGAAACTCTTAGGAATAAGTGATTCCCAACCTTTAAATATTTATATCAGGTTTACTGTATTGATCTTTTCATTTTCCAAGTGTTGATAAAAACATGGATAAAGAGAAATAATTCTCCTCTTTAACATAAACAATAGAATAAAATGCATTGGTATTGGAAACTAAAAAGCAAGAGAGTTCCAGAAAAACATCTACTTCTGTTTTATTGACTATGCCAAAGCCTCTGACTGTGTGGTTCACAACAAACACTGGAAAATTCTTAAAGAGTTGGGAATACCAGACCACCTGACCTGCCTCTTGAGAAATCTGTGTGCAGGTCAGGAAGCAACAGTTGGAACTGGACATGGAACAGACTTTTTCCAAATAGAGAAAGGAGTACACCAAGGCTTTATATTGTCACCCTGCTTATCTAACTTATATGCAGAGTACATCATGGATGAAGCACAAGCTGGAATCAAGATTGCCAGGAGAAATATCAATAACCTCAGATATGCAGATGACACCACCCTTATGGCAGAAAGTGAAGAAGAACTAAAGAGCCTCTTGATAAAAGTGAAAGAGGAGAGTGAAAAAGTTGGCTTAAAACTCAGCATTCAGAAAGCTAAGATCATGGCATCCGGTCCCATCATTTCATGGCAAATAGATGGGGAAACAGTAGAAACAGTGGGTGACTTTATTTTTCTGGGCTCCAAAATGACTGCAGATGCTGGCTGCAGCCATGAAATTAAAAGACACTTGCTCCTTGGAAGAAAAGTTATGACCAACCTAGACAGCATATTAAAAAGCAGAGACATTACTTTGCCAACAAAGGTCCGTCTAGTCAAAGCTATGGTTTTTCCAGTAGTCATGTATGGATGTGAGAGTTGAACTACAAAGAAAGCTGAGCACTGAAGAATTGATGCTTTTGAATTGTGGTGTTGGAGAAGACCCTTAAGAGTCCCTTGGACTGCAAGGAGATCCAACTACTCCATCCTAAAGGAGATCAGTCCTGAATATTCATTGGGAGGACTGATGCTGAAGCTGAAATTCCAATACTTTGGCCACCTGATGCAAAGAACTGACTCAACTGAAAAGACCCTGATGCTGGGAAAGATTGAAGGCAGGAGGAGAAGGGGACGACAGAGGATGAGATGGTTGGATGGCGTCACTGACTGGATGGAGTTGGTGATGGACAGAGTGGCCTGGTGTGCTGCAGTCCATGGGGTCGGAAAGAGTCAGACACAACTGAGCAACTGAGCTGAACTGATGATATTTGGGTCTTAAGAAAAGGCATAGGTGAAATAAAAGACTGACTGGGACGGGACAAGTGAATTCTGAGCTAGCTAACGATTTTAAGTAAGAGAAGACTAATAAGAAAATAATACTTATATTGAATGTGCTCATAAAAATTTGGTCCTCTTATTTCCTCTGGGACTTATCTGAATTAATTGGAATGACAGCAAGTCATGAAGGAGGAATACCAATAATTATTAAGCAAGTAGTTAATTAAATAAAGAAGTGGCCTTGAGTCCATGTAACCCTGGGAAATTTCTACAACCGTTCTAAAACTTAAAGTTCTCATACCAAAAAAGATTGTTCTGAGAATTAAATGAGATTAGATCTAAAATACTTAACATAATAACTGGCTCATGGGAAAACATCCTCATCATTTTCATCTATATTCAGATTATCCATCTGCATCAAGTACAGTACCAAATGTTGTCTCATTTAGCCCACAAAATATTGTGGTAGGTTTTATTATTTCTGTATTTGTGGATAAGAAAGTAAGTCTAAGAAGCTTAGTGACTTACCCCCAGCCACAGAGTTAACAACAGGGAAAGTCATGAATCTACCCTAACCTGTGGATTTCACGGTCCCTGGTCTGTTCATTCATCAGATATTGACATCACACAGAAGTAGCAGCAGGTGACGAATCATGTGTTGCAGTTGCTAATGAGATCTGAAAAATTATCTCATTTAATTATATAAATAGCCCTAGGAAGTAGATCTTATTTCCTGTTATCAGGCAAAAAACAGGTTTAGAAGGTTTAAGTTTTTGTTCAAATCACAGAACCAGTAAACACTGGTGCTGAGCATTGAACCTATGCTGATTCCAAAAGTCCTGTCATCACCTCCCACAATTTGAACCACTTTCCTCACTCATTTAGGGAGAAGTTCACCTGCCCTAGAAAAAATAAAGACTACTTAATTTCTGTCATCAGAAAATATAATTATTCTCTGCAAGGGCATTTGTTGGACTTTCCCAAGTCCAACCTATGCTCTCAATCCTGAGAATCCCTGTGTCTCTGTGGGCTTAAACTGGGAGGCTTAGTAACTAGATCAAAACTATTCTTGTAACATTTCACAATCTTGACTTTTTTTTTTCCAAATAAGAAGTTAAAAAACTAAAAATTACTGCTCTGTTTCTTTCAAGAGAAAAATTGCCATTAGGGTCGCAAAGAGTCAGACACGACTGAGCAACTTTCACTTTCTCACTCACCTTGCTTCTCTCACATTTACCACACTGCCTTGCCACTTTCGTATGCAGAGCATTGACCGCTGGTAAATAAACCCTGGACACATGTTACCTATTAAAATCCCTGCTACTGAGCATTTTGTAATGCCAAAAAGTAAGAAAAGTCTTTAAAAAAGTGAAGGGAATTGTAGAAAGATGGGAGACCAACTTGAAAGAGCTCCCAGTATCCAAAACTGGGAACAATTTGAGCAACAGAATTATAACCCAAAGGATGAATCTCATAAATTAGTGAAATAAATAAATGGGATAAAGGGAAAATCATCCCTTTTAGAAGAATTCCAATGAATAAATGTAGAAGGAATGAGGGGAATTGAAATATCACCATAAGAATACTACATAGCTGCCTCAGGTGGAATCCTTTGATGAATGATAAAATTTGTGGAGGAAACTTTAAGAAGAAACAGCATATTTGTAAAGCCTCAGAAAACCTCTCCAAAAATTTACTAATTACTGTGGTAATTTTAACTTATGACCATATTGTTGATTACTCACCCCCAACCCGAGAATGAAGCTGAATTCCTCTCCCCTTGAGTTTTGGATGACTTGGTGACTGAGGAGAAAACAGTAAATTTACAGTAGAGAAATAAATAGCACCCTTAACCATATGAACAAGGTTCACATCCCCCTAAGCAGTGTTGAGATCACATAACCTCTTATATAAGACAGAGGGGCACATCATCTCTGTGGTATACTTTGCTTAACTCCAGAAAGTTCTGCCTGTCTAGTCACAAGAAAATTGCAGACAAATCAAATTCAGGAACACTCTACAAAATACCTGACCACTACCCATTAAAAATGTTAAGGTCACAAAAGACAAGGAAAGACTGAAAAACTGTCACAGACTGGAGGAAACTAAGGATATATATTTACACACACACATATATATACATATATCTCATCTAAATTCCATGAATACAATGTAGTATTTTGGATTGGATCCTGAAACAGGAAAAAAAAAAAAAATTAGTGGAAAAATTGGAGAAATCAGAACAAAATCTGCAGTTAATTTTATTGTACCAATTTTATTATATAGTTTTAGTAACTGTATCTGATTATGTAAGATGTTAATATTAGAGAAAACTGAGTGACAGATTCACAACTTTGTCTAAATCTAAAATGGCTTCAAAATAAAAATCTAAAAATGGGCTTTATATTAAGCAGATGTATTTTCCTGACACTATTGACAGTGGTGAATTATGGGTCATTCTCTCTCAGAGGAGCATTTTCAATGAGTTTAGAATTAACCCCTTCAAGAGCACAGCCTAACCTGAGTCATGGAAAGAACCCTGAACTATGAATTAGGACATCTCTACATTCCACTTGGGCAAGTTACCTGAACCAAGTCTGTTTTTTCATCTGTAAAATGGAACAATATATAATTTTGCAAGATTAGCAAATTTTCCATTGAAAAAACTGCTGTGATAAGCATTCAGCACCTGACTACTGTGGTGCTTAATAAAATCCTGGGTTGTCTATTTATATTTGTAATACTAATTGTGAATGAGGGAAAAGACCCTGATGCTGGGGGAAATTGAAGGCAAAAGGAGAAGAGGGCAGTAGATGAAAAGATGGTTAGATAGCATCACTGACTCAAACTCTGGGAGATAGTGGAGGACAGAGGAGCCTGGCGTGCTGCAGTCCATGGGGGTTGCAAAGAGTTGGACATAACTTAGTTACGTAACTTAGTTGGACGTGACAACAACAGCAAATGCTGATTGCCTACAAATCAAGGGCTACAGACTCAGAAGCCTGCAGGTCCAGGTTTGTTTAGACAGCTGTGTAAGGAATTCTAAAATACATGGCCCATTTAAAGGAGATGCTGTCACTTAGCGCTAACTGACTTTTGCCAGCAGTGCTTGGTCCCAGGGCTGCCAAAAGTTTTTCAAGTGAAGCTGAAAATTCTAAGTTTTAAAAGTATGTAATCTCCTTATTTTAAAACATTGATAGTGAATTTAAGACACTTTAAGCATTGTGTAAGTATAAAAAAATGTCTGTTGGCCAGATTTGGCTCTTTGGTCACCAGTTTTTGAGTCCTACATGGTCTAATGGGAAAAACCATGGAGTTCTCCATGGGCTATGTAGCTATGCCTTAGTGTGTGAGTCACATAGTTGTATCTGACTCTTTGCAACCCCCTGGATGGTAGACCCGAGGCACCTCTGTCAACGGAATTCTCAAGGCAAGAATACTGGAATGGGTTGCTGTTCCCTTCTCCAGAGAGAAATATACACTCAGGACATGTAGAGTTAAAATTAAAAACTGCAAAGCGAAAGCAAGCAGAATTTGGCCTCCTCCACCTTTGTGATCATTGCTAACCACTGTAGGTTTACATTGGCCACATCTAGACTGCTGCTCCATTGATGTCTAGTTATCTAATTGGGGTTGAAAGTGAACTGGGGAGCTATAAAGCCCATCCTGCCCATCACAGAGAAATCCTGGGTCTGTATTTGCCCAACTTCATTGAAGCACAGAGAACCTCTGTGCCTGGCTGAGTTGGGACCAAGAGCCAGGTCCCAACTCCATTCCCTTGTCCCATTAACTGTACTCTAAACACTGTAGGCCAAGTACCTTGCTTAATACAGCACTCTTCACTCACTGCATCATAAACTTACCTGTCCAATGCACAAAATGCCTGTGATTTCCTCATGATGTTATCACTCATCTGGTAAGCCAAAATTCTCCAACGAATTTTGAGTTAAAAGTGATAGCTCCTCTAGCAAATTCTATATTCTTTGCAAAAGCTTTAAAGGTAAGTGGTAAGATAGCTAAAATGCAAAATCTGACTAAAATATTGTTCTCCCCCCTCTCTGCCAACCCCACCCCAGCAAATTCTAGCCCATTGGCTATTTGACTGTCACTAATCAATGTTATTTTTTTCTGAACAGAAAATGAGCTGTGCATCTTCTTTAAAAAAGTGAGCATTAGCCAGAGTCTGATTTCTCAATATAGTTGTGTCCAGAAATATTTTTTTTCTTTTAGAAAATGGAATATCTGGAACAAACCTCCTTAATCATCTTTATTGCTCTGTTGAGGGAGAATAAAAATCATGATGGTTGTTAACTCACATTTTTGCACCATAGATGATGGTTTCTAAATAAACTGGATCATTGTGATTAATAAAACATAATTCATTAGAAAATCAAGAGATGTAAGAGAGGCAGCTGTGTCTAAACAGAAAAAGTCAGGAAGACTGGAGTGTGAGGAGGAAACAATGAGCAGGGATGACGAGGAGAATAAACACACTTGGCACACTTAGTGGTGATATTGACAGAGATAACACACTTGAAACCAAAATATGGAGACTTAGGGAAGCATTTGCTCTCCTTTCTCTCTCTGAGTATTGTAGGTCCGTTTAATTTTTTTTCCCTTTGTTGTGACCATCCATATATTTGGGGATACATATGAGAAGTATTGCATGCCATAATGTATTCAATATTTCTTGTCAGAAAATCCCCGAAATAATTTGATCAACATGTTTTGAAATTTTACACTATTAGCAAAAATGCTCCTTGAAGAATATGAAAATATGGTAGTACACAGCAAACCATTTCAAAAAGTACTAAAAAGATATAACACTCAGTCTTCTCTTTCCTTGCTGCTGCCAGATATACTTCTCAAAGATATCCACTGTGAATGCTGTCTAATGTATATTTCCATTTTTATGAAACCACGTGTGTGCATGTTTTTTTGCAGGTAGAACTTACTAAATATACTGTCCTCCATTTTTCACTTTCACTCTAAAAAATATTTCCTTTCCAGCTTGTATTGTTTTTGTGGTCAGCATTTTTAATGGATGTGCTATAATTTATTTAAGCATGCTTATATGGATGGACATGAAGTTAATTCCTATTTGGATCTATTACAAAAAAACTATAGATGAATTATTCATTTTGTTCACAAGTTTATATGGAGCATAAACTCCTAGAAGTATAATTACAGGTCAAAGGCTATGTATTATTAAATGCTGAAAGTATAATTCCATATTGTTCTGCAGTTATGTGAGTCTAGGAATGTTTATAGACTTAGAAAAAGCCAGTATGTATTTCAATTCAATTGTGTTCAAACATAAAAAGAACTCATCATTTAAACAAACATAAATTTTAACAAGTTTAATTGCATCCTTGTGCTAATCAGAAAGAAATATATTTTGAGATAATTTTTTTAAATGTTCAGAGTTCTCACAGTAGGTATATAATCTAAATGGCCAATTATTGCTTTCTATTTCTATTTTCTTTTGATGCTATGTAGTCTTTAGTTATCCCAATTGTATTATGATTAACATATTCATTTCTTAAATACATATTTAAATGTTTTTTATTTGTGAGTTTCATTCACTTTGCTTACAGAATCTCCTTTTAGATTTTGGCAAGGACACTTCACTTCAGTCATCTCATCTGTGAACTGAGCTGTTTGGTTTAGACGTTCACCAAGCTTCGCTTCTAGCTCTAATAGTCAGGGAAATCCATCAGTATTAAGTTCAAGGGAATAATCTGTACTTTCAGCATTATAGGAGCTTTGTATTTCAGTTTATATCTTCCAGATGAGGATATCTGTTTGCTTTGCACATATGTGAAGGGAAAATATCAATGATTAGACAAAAAGGCACTGTAGCAAAAGGGGACTATTCTTGCCAAATGAGCAGTTCTGTTCCTCTTCCTCTCCATAGCAAAGTACTTTTTTACTAAAGTTTATATCTATTAAAATAATTAGTTTTATTTGCAGCAACTCAATACCAATTTGGGAAAGTCACAGTTCCTTTGGAAACTGGTAAGTTTGCTAAATAACTTATACTGAAAGAGTACTAGAACTTCCTTTAAATAAATATCAGTTTAATCAAATAATATTTATTGAACTTTAATTTTGTTTGAGGCTCAAGCACTTATGTCATCTAATGAGAGGCAAGGAAATGGTGAATTATATAAACAAAAAAACTTCTACAGTTTGATTACCCAAGTTCCAGGTAATTCAGTCAAGTGAAAAACCCAACTAAAGATTAATTCTCTTGACCTTCAGCTTTCTGAGAAGCCTCTATGCTTCTGGCACTCACAATCAACGTTTCATTGGGACTAAGTTATCCATTAATCAGCATGAGATGTAGTCTGTATTTTATTTAATCTTAAGAAAGCCTTGCTCAGTCAGATAAAAAGCTAATCTCTGCTTTCTCACACTCTTTAACTTGAAATTCATGCATAACTGACACGTAGAATTCAGAGACAGAAAAACTCTGTTGGCCTAACTCTATTTCCAAACTGGTGCAGAAGAGGGTGAAAAAAATGAGTCCAAAAAAAAAAAAAAAAAAAAACACATGTATAAGAATTGGGACTCAAATCCCAGCTTCAGAGGGAAGCTGTTCCCACACCTGACAACACAGAGCTGAACACACCGTACCTTAAAGATGAATTTGCAGGTGAACTGATATCCTGCTAGGTTACAACAGAGGGCAAGTCTCCCAGTCCCACTCCTGGATCCTTAGCTCTGATTTGTGAAGGCCTCAGGTGCTGCCCTGAAATCTCATTGTTACAGCCCTTTATATATGAGGAGTTATACAGAAATCCCTCAGTTTTTCAAGGTCGTCAGAACCAAATTAGTAGCAGAATCAGGCAGTATCTTTCCAGGGACATTGTAGCCTTCCCTAGTGGTGAGAGATGGCTCTAAACAAATTCCATCCCTTGCTACCCCACCCACCCCAGGGCAGGGGAGCTTCTGTTTTGGCAGATCCCATAAGTGTCATGACTTGGCCTGAACCAAACGAGATGATTTAGAACATGAACCGGATTATTCATGCGCCCTGTTTCTCTGAGACTTGTAAAAAGCCATCCTCTGTCACTCAACGTGCAAAGGGGACTGGAATGGTGGGACAAGTCACTACTGGGTGTAACATTACAGGAAGACTTAGAGAGGTATCTTGCTCTTTGGAGCCATTAATCCTTGAATGGAATCTGGTGATGACATATCACGGTCTGCTTAGTTCTCTACCAGTTGAAACAGGAACTGACCCTTGCTGAGTGTCTTCCAATAAAACGCATCCAAGTGAGATGACTTCTCATTTTAGAGTGGCTCTTATCCCATTTTTAAGGAGCACACTTTGTCCTTAGGGAAAAACATTCAGAATACTCACTCATCTGATAACAAAAATAGCTCTGGTTTTCAGCAAATCCTTCTACTGTGCTATTAATTGCATGCCCATTCATTCAGTGGGTTATAATTGTTCAAACTTACATTACATGTGACAACTTTATCTAACATTGATGTTTAAATTTTATCTTATTAAAGTGTAATATTTAATATTGAGTCTATGAAAATACTTTCAGTTCAGATGCTTATTCGTGTCTGACTCTTTTGGACCCCATGAACTGCAGCACTCCAGGCTTCCCTGTCCATCACCAACTCCCAGAGCTTGTTCAAACTCATATCCATCCAGTCAGTAATGCCCTCCAACCGTCTCATTCCCTTCTCCTCCTGCCTTCAATCTTTCCCAGCATCAGGATCTTTTCCAATGAGTCAGTTCTTTGCATTAGGTGGCCAAAGTACTGGAGCTTCAGCTTCAGCATCAGTACTTCCAATGAATATTCAGGACTGATTTCCAGGATTTACTGGCTTGATCTCCTTGCAGTCCAAGGACTCTCAAGAGTCTTCTCCAACACCACAGTTCAAAAACATCAATGAAAATACTTTAAAAAGTCCATTTACTGTAAACTGAATGCCTACTTTAATAGTGGAACCAAATTTTGCAGGAGAAAAATTTTTTCATAGGGAAAGAGAGGAATTAATTCTGAAAACATGTTGTAGGTTACCACCAATATAAAAACAACAATTTAAAGTAAAAAAAAAAAAACTCAGCAAAAATGTTTCCAATGAGCACATTGAAACCTCAGGAAAAAATACAATGAAGCTGAATAACTAGCAGATGACAGATTACTTGATGACAGTTTCTTTCTCTCTCTCTTGATGAAATAAAATTCATATTTTATGGCAAAAATGCGAAAGTTTTATATGTAAGATTTTTTCTTTGACCTTTTGGGCTTCCTCCCTCCCCTTTAGTGCCTGTTGTGCATTTGTATTAACCAGACCTCCTTAGGAGATAACATTCCTTCTTAAGCTCATCCAGGGTCACAACTACTTAGGAGGTAATCTTTTGTCTTCATCTTGTAAGGGGCTATGATGACCCATAACCTACCACTTGCTTTTTACATGTAGATTTGGACTGTGTAAACTGTTAACAGTGTATCATTTGACATATCTTTATCTCAAACTTATTTAACTGTGCTTTGACCTCTAATGTGTAGAAACAGTCCTCAGAGCTGTCTGAAAGACCGTCCCCTGGGTTGTAATCTTCAGGGTGGTTTGAATAAAATTTTCCACTTTTTTCTTAGGCCTATTGATTATTTTTTTTTCAAACATTCATAGTGTAGCCAGTAGGATATCAGAGATACCCACCAGAGGACACCTAGGGTTTCCCCAAAGTAGTGTTTAGAGCAAAGCAGGGGCCCATTGAGCCACACTGACTTCTCAATACTCCTCAGGAGTTCTTGTGAGTTATCCTGGCATCCAATTTTCATTGTTTCAGCAGTGATCCTGAAAGTTTTATTCAAGCTGTTTTTACTTAAGAAAGACTTGGAATCTTAAGGGACATTTCTTAGACATGGTCCTAGGAGGATGTGATCAGAAGGCTGAGGAAAACAGGTGGCTGGATTTTTGTTAAATTTGGCTTTGAAAAAAACCTAACAGCTTGAAACCCAAATATTCATTGATAAGTGAATGGATATATATATATATATATATATATATGAGGAACTAAAGAGCCTCTTGATGAAAGTGAAAGAGTAGAGTGAAAAAGTTGGCTCAACATTCAGAGAACTAAGATCATGGCATCTGGTCCCATCACTTTATGGGAAATAGATGGGGAAACAGTGGAAACAGTGGCTGACTTTATTTTGGGGGGCTCCAAAATCATTGCAGATGGTGGTTGCAGCCATGAAATTAAAAGACGCTTACTCCTTGGAAGGAAAGTTATGACCAACCTAGACAGCATATTAAAAAGCAGAGACATTACTTTGCCAATAAAGGTCCATCTAGTCAAGGCTATGGTTTTTCCAGTGGTCATGTATGGATGTGAAAGTTGGACTGTGAAGAAAGCTGAGCACTGAAGAATTGATGCTTTTGAACTGTGGTGTTGGGAAAGACTCTTGAGAGTCCCTTGGACTGCAAGGAGATCCAACCAGTCCATTCTAAAGGAGACCAGTCCTGGGTGTTCATTGGAAGGACTGATGCTGAAGCTGAAACTCCAATACTTCGACCACCTGATGCGAAGAGTTGACTCATTGGAAAAGACTCTGATGCTGGGAGGGATTGGGGGCAGGAGGAGAAGGGGACGACAGAGGATGAGATGGCTGGATGGCATCACCGACCTGATGGACATGAGTTTGGGTGAACTTTGGGAGTTGGTGATGGATAGGGAGGCCTGGTGTGCTGCGATTCATGAGGTTGCAGAGTCAGACACGACTGAGCGACTGAACTGAACAATGGAATACAGTTCAGCCATAAAAAGAAATTAAATAATGCCATTTGCAGCAACATAGATGGAGCTAGCAATGACCAGACTAAATGAAAAAGAGAAAGACAAATGCCATATGGTATCACTTATATGTAGAATCTAAAATATGATACAAATGAACATATCTATGAAAAAGAAACAGAAACAGACTCACAGACATAGAAAACAGACTCATGGTTCCCAAACAGGTTAAATGAGGAACAGACTGGGAGCCTTTAGTTAGCAGATACAAACTATTACATACAATGGATAAACAACAAGGTCCTACGGTATAGCCCAGGGACTATACTCAATATCCTGAGATAAACAAGAATGGAAAAGAATATATACATAACATATATATTCTTCCATTATCTATCTATACCAGATATATATATATATTTCTGCTGTATATATACCAGAATCACTTTTGTTATACAACAGAAATTGACACAGCATTGTAAATCAACTATCAGTTCAGTTCAGTTCAGTTCAGTCGCTCAGTCGTGTCCGACTCTTTGCGACCCCATGAAT
>SJYT01057338.1:0-14643 GCA_006410635.1 Cephalophus harveyi
GGCCATTTTCTCCTGTTAATTTGTCTCCTGTTAATTTAATTCTTAGACCAGCCAGAAGAACTTAGAAGTGTAGACAAAAATTTATTTCTCCCTGAGAAGTAGAAGATGGAGTTGAGGGGTAGTTTTAGTGTTTTGGTGTTATTCTGTGTTGTGTTATGTTGCATTGATTTTAGGAAGGAAGACTGAGGATGTTTGACTAATGACAAGAAACCTATGCAAAGTATGCAAGGTCTGGAAAGAATATTTCTGGATGAAGATTACAAATGACAAAATTAGCCTAAATATAAAGAAGATATATAAAGCTGAAATCAAGACTGTTGGGGGAAGTATTAACAATCTCAGACATACAGATGATACTACCCTAATGACAAAAAGTTAAGAGGAACTGTAGAGCTTCTTGATAAGGGTGAAAGAGGAGAATGAAAAAGCTGGCTTAAAACTCAACATTCAAAAACTAAGATCATGGCCTCTGGTCCCATCACTTCATAACAGAATAAGAAAACATAGAAGCAGTGACAAATTTTATTTGCTTGGACTCCAAAATCACTGTGGATGGTAGCTGCAGCCATGAAATTAAGAGATCCTTGCCCCTCGGAAGGACATCTCTGACAAAACTAGACAAGGTACTAAAAAGCAAAAACCTCACTTTGCCAACAAATGTCAGCATAGTCAAAGCTGTGGTTTTTCCAGTAGTCGTGAACCAATGTGAGATTAGGACTATAAAGAAGGTTGAGCACTGAAGAGTTTATGCTTTCCAATTGTGGTACTGGAGAAGACTCTTGAGAGTCCCTTGGGCTACAAGGAGAACAAATCAGCCAATTCTAAAGGAAATCAATCCTGAATATTTATTGGAAAGTCTGATGCTAAAGCTGAATCTCCAATACTTCAGCCACCTAATGCAATGAGCAGATTCATTGGAAAAGAGGCCCTAATGATGGGAAAGATTGAAGGCAAAAGGAGAAGAGGTGGCAGAGTATGAGATGATTAGATAGCATCACCAACCCAATGGACATGACTTTGAGCAAGCCCCAGAAGATACTGAAACACAGAGGAGCTTGGCATGCTGCAGTTCTTGGGATCTCAAAAAGTTGAGATCCCCATGACTTGGCGGCTGAACAACAATGATAGAAACAAAGAAGAGTGAAAATTCTTCCTCTGTTAAAGAAGATAGAAATTTTAACATATGTTAACTTAGATAAACATGAGATAATTTATTTTTTTCTATAACATGAGATAATTTAAATTTCTTGAGTTCCTGCTTTCAATTATACTCTTCCAGCTAAATGGTAGTTCTTGTAAAAATATATATATTTAGCTCAAATTTAGCACTTTCCAGTTAACTTGTTATTAATATTTGATAACTGATCATTCAATATCATCACTCTAATTTCTTTAAAGTTTCTGTTTTTTAATTTACTCTTTAACAGAAAGATCCCTGATATCTCTATCAGATTGGAAGTGGGGTATAATTTATTCTAACTGCCTTCACTCTTTCTTTCTTCAGCTACACCTCTGTCATTAAGCTGAGAAGAGTTATGGAGACAAAGACATCCTTACCCTTGTCTTATATTCCTGTTGTCAAGGTACAATTCTTTCCTAGTTTGTCCTGAACTTTTCCCAGTTCATGTAATTATCAAGTCCAAAATTTCATCTTCCTTCATGATTTCTAGCTCCAGGACCTAAAGGTAAATTTAGCAAAACTATTTTGATCTCTTGAAAATTAGAATATAGAGGGAATACCTTGATTTCCACACTTTTCTTTATATCTTTCCTATCCAGGTTTTTGCTCCCTATTCTAGCAGTCAAAGGCAAATCAACATGTCCAAAGGTTCAATGAATTTTATACCTGGAAACAAAATGCTGGTGTCCTTTTTTTTTTTTTTGTAAGACACCACATTTTGCAAATGATTTCTGTTTCCTTTCTCTCTTTACTTGTGGAGGAGGAAGCAGACTCTTTCCCTCTGTATAGGGAAGAAAGTGAAGAAAGAAGCTTCTTGTAAAGAATATCACACTCTATGAAAAGACTCATATGACTTCTCAGTTTTAAAATTTCATTAACAAGCCTTTGTGTGGCAATAGTTTTGGGTGGTTTCTCCTGTGGCAACCATTTAATAAACGCTATGAAAGATCATCAGTCCAATTGTTGGTTTCTCTTGAGTTTAGAATATGGAATATTTAGGAATTTTTATTCTTAACTTTGGGGCTTCCCTAGTGGCTCAGCAGTAAACAATTTGCCTGCAATGCAAGAAACACAGGTTTGATTCCTGGGTCAGGAGGATATCTTGAAGGAGGGCATGACAATCCACTCTAGTACTCTTTCCTAGAGAATCTCAGGGATAGAGGAGCCTGGCAGGCTGCAGTCCATAGGGTAGCAAAGAGTCGGATACGACTGAAGTGACTAAGAAGCAGCAGCATTCTTAACTCTGGGGTTTAGCAGCATTTTTAAGAAAACAGGAGAATTCCACTCAGAACACAGTATAAATTTACATAAGAATAAGAAAAATACAGATTCTGAGAGGTAAGGAAGAAATCAATGTATGAAATTTTATTTCCTTGGGAAATAAAAGTCAAGTTATGAAAATAGAAATAGCCAGCATAAATTAAGAAGTGAAGTATAATAACTATTGGCAAATAGAGAAAGAGTCTCACAAAGACTTATCTATATTGGAAAGCTTAACTCTTGGATGAATCCAATCAGCATATTTATATATTTTTCTCAAACAGGGTAGGTTCAGTGTCCAGTTTTGATTCTAAGTTGAAAGATCCAAAGAACAGATGTGGCAAAAGACCATGGGAATCATGGGAAATTAAGAAACTTAATCCATTTTAGATCATTGATGTCTTAGTATATCTTGAAAGGGAAACTTAGAAAACCAAATATTGGCATCCAGTTGTTTTGAAAAACTAAGAATTCTTAGAATCAAGAAGAGAGTCTTATCTTATTCTAGTGTCATTCAAATTGAAAAAGGAGGAGTCCTGGGTGGGAGATATGTAGTTATATAAAGGTTGTGGTAAATGGCAACCCACTCCAGTGTTCTTGCCTGGAGAATCCCAGGGACGGGGGAGCCTGGTGGGCTACCGTCTATGGGGTCACACAGAGTCGGACACGACTGAAGTGACTTAGCAGCAGTAGCAGTTTAGTTGCTAAGTCGTATCTGACTCTTGTAACCCTATGGACTGTAGCCTGCCAGGCTCCTCTGTCCATGAGATTCTTGAGGCAAGAATACTGGAGGGGGCTGTCATTTCCTTCTCCAGATGATCTTCCCAACCTAGGGATTGAAATTGGCTCTCCTGCATTGCAGGCAGATTCTTTACCAACTGAGCTATGAGTGAAGCCCATGTAAAGGTTACAGATAATCATCATTAATGACCACCTATTTAAATTTTAAAAATAAAATTAAGTATTGATTATACTAGATTTATGAATATCTGAAAGTGAAAGTGTTAGTCACTCAGTCGTGTCCAGCTCTTTGTGATCCCATGGTCTGTACTCACCAGGCTTCCCTGTCCATGGAATTCTTCAGGTAAGAATACTGAAGTGGCTGGCCATTCTCTTCTCCAGGGGATCTTCATGACTCAGGTATTGAACTTGGATCTCCTGCATTACAGGCAGATTCTTTACCATCTGAGCTACCCTGTCTAATGGTCTTCAAAGTATTTTAAATGTTAAATTATCATTTTGAGTATAACATCAGAGAGCTAGTGAGTGAGATAGACAGATAAAGGAAAGATTTTTCATGCTTTAAATTTAATTTTAAGATTATTTTTGTGGGAGCCAGTTCCACTTTGTAAATGAATGCCTGCCTTCAGTTAACGTAAATAATTTAGAAGGTGGAAATAATTTGATACTCCATTTATAGCTAACACAAAATTTAATACTCTTCTAAAAGTTATATGTTATCTTAATGACCTGAGAGCTCCTTACAGTTTACTAAAATAGTCTGTTCTTGCCCCACCTGCTGTAATTATGCTGGTTGTTTCCTGATTCTAGACCTCACACAGATCCTGTGGCCCACATCCCTCTATGACTTGGTCACCTCAACTGGAATGACTATAAAATGAAGCAATTTAGCTCCTCTGCCCACAGTTGCTCAGGATACAGGATGCTTGGGGCTGGTGCACGGGGATGATCCAGAGAGAGGATATGGGGTGGGATGTGGGAGGGGGATTCAGGATTGGGAGCTCGTATACACCCATGGTGGATTCATGTCAATGTATGGCAAAACCAATACGGTATTGTAAAGTAAAATAAAGTAAAAATTTAAAAAAAAAAAAAAGAAAAAAAATGATATTGCTTTAGTCATTGACAGGTGCTCACCTAGACTTACTATTTCAGTCTTTGAAGACAAAGCTGAGATAGAAAGACACTATCATGTGTTCTAATTCCTTAGCAGTGAGCCATTGGGATGTGAGTGTTATGGGGGATGTTCTTTAGGTGAGCAGCAGGGAGGAGGTTATGAGGCTCTTCAGAACCATAAGCAGTCAATTTGTTCTCACTTAGCATTAGAGGCTGGGAAATTCAGAGAATTAAAAGCAACTTCTACGTTTATTCTCCTTTATATGAGAAAAGAAGGCTGGTGCTCTTTGGCATGTGTAGGTCTAAATGTACCTTGGGAGCTTTGATCAATAATCAAAAAAAGAAAAAAAGAGAGATCTTTATAGAAAACCTGGAAAATTCCACCAAAACTAAATAATGTGCATGATATTAAAACTGTATGTCTTTGAAAACTCATCATTTTTAAACCTTTAGTCAGAAATATTCTTGGCCAATGTTTCTGAATAAAAGATATTTTCAAGAACAAAAAAATAAATAAATAAATAAAGTACTATCTTCATAAATAGTAGTTATATCTCTTTAACTATTTGTTTGGATTTGCTTTGACTCACAAATCCTATCTGTAATAGCAGGACTTACCAATATTAACTCTCTCACCATGTCTTCTACCTAAATCCCTGACAGCTGTTTGGAATTGGTTTGCCCCTTCTCCACTGAGATAGCAGAGTTGGGGTTATTTAAATTGCTATGACTTTTGGAATAAGGTTGGGTGAAAGGAAGTCCTTTAAGATTAAGCTGGCCTTAGGAAAATCTTCTTTCAAAGCACTACAAAGGAAAATAAAAGAAAAAGAACCTCTCTGTGTAGAAAATCTTTGAGCTAGAATTTGCCTTGATAATAAAATGAACTCATTTAGTTTTCAACAGTTCCATGAATTAGTAGTATCACTCTTATTTTCCAATTTTTAAATATAGTGATGAAGTCACTGAAGCTCAAGGTCTTGGAGCTAGTGAGTAATAGTGTTGGGCACAGAATTTATTTCCAACATGCTTTTCTGCAGTCTGCACAGAAAGTCATAACAATGATTGAAGGAAGGAGTGGAAAAGAACAAAGTCTTAGGGCAGAACTTTGCATCCATCTACATATAACTGCATATCAATGACCATAATACTACACTCATCAGGTTTCTAACAAGGTAAGAGAAAACTAATGCCCTTCCAGGTATCTGAGTCACTGGGCAGACAGAGAGAAATGGACTATCATCCTGTTTCTTCCAGATGGCCCATGATTAAAAGTAAAGAAGAAAGGGGCACCAAATCTTTGTTTCAGTCCAACTGTATTGTCCTGAAATCAGGTAGAATTTTTTTAATATAAATTTATTTTATTTTGTTATGGATTTTTTAAAAATTTTATTTTTTTTACTTTACAATACTGTATTGGTTTTGCCTTACATTGACATGAATCCACCACAGGTGTACATGAGTTCCCAACCCTGAACCCCCCTCCTACCACCCTCCCCATATCATCTCTCTGGGTCATCCCAGTGCACCAGCCCCAAGCATATTTTAATTGGAGGTTAATTATTTTACAATATTGTATTGGTTTTGCCATACATCAACATGAATCTGCCACAGATATACATGTGTTCTGCATCCTGAACCCCCCTCCCTCCTCCCTCCCCGTACCATCTCAGTGCACCAGCCCCAAGCATCCAGTATCATGCATCGAAGCATCTAGTATCATGCATCAAACCTGGACTGGCTATTCGTTTCCTATATGATATTATACATGTCATTTGACTATTATTGTTGACCTTCAATATTATGACTATTTTATTTTTCTGAACCATTTTAGATATTGTAGTACAAGGTTGAAAAAGACTGCTTCAAGGTCTCTCAGAGAAGTTTTTTCATATCTGAGAATCTTTTATTAAAAGTTCTTGGTGAGATGAGTGACAGCATCAGAACTGTGTTTCTGAGAGAGTTATCTGTCAATAGTTTTTAAGATGTGTTGAAATGGGGCAATATGTATCTTAGAAACATTATGCTCATTTATGCATGATGAAAACTAAGAGAAAATTTCCATCTTTCTGAGCTATTTTTGGTTATTGGGACTTCTTAGAGTTTGCCTCAATAGCTCCAGGTAATATTTGGTTTTAAGAGAAAAAAAAAATCAGATTGTTTAACTCTGTTGACTTATTTAAGTCATACCAGTCACTCAGGAAACTCATCTAGTAATACCATCCTGAATTTTTATTGTTTGATACTTTCAGCATTGACTTCTCTCCAGGCATAAAATCATCTTGGGATAACATTATTCATAAGGCTTAATCTAGTTTTAAACCCTCATATACCTTTTGTGAAAAGACAGCCTTCAGAATGGGAGAAAATAATAGCAAATGAAGCCACGAACAAAGAATTAATCTCAAAAATATACAAGCAACTTCTGCAGCTCAATTCTAGAACAATAAACTGCCCAATCAAAACATGGGCCAAAGAACTAAACAGACATTTCTCCAAAGAAGACATACAGATGGCTAACACATGAAATCTGTATGCAGGTCAGGAAGCAACAGTTAGGACTGGACATGGAACAACAGACTGGTTCCAAATAGGAAAAGGAGACTTTTAAATTAGTGTTCATAAATTTGTTAATTTAATTTAACGAAGATTTATTGAGAATGTACTTAGAAAAAGGAATATATATTATAGTCATTTACTGATACACAGAACTCAGAAAGAGATGGTTTAAAGGTTCTGAGAATTAGTTCAATTTTGGACATATCAACATGAGCTGTTCTGCAGGATTCAAGTAGGTAAGATGAATACAAAACTAGATAGGTACCTGAAGAGTTTGGAATAGATGTGAAGATTGTAGATGTATATTTTAAAAATAACAGCCTAAAGGAGTGACAGTTATCAGAGAAATAAATGAGAATACCTAGGGAATATTATACAAATTCGAAATTCTTTTAGACTCAGACCCTCTTGAAATAATAAAACCAAATAAAGACATATTTTAAAGTAGATTTTCATAACACAGCATGTGCTCATGAAATCTATCAACATATGGCCAAGATACCTTGATAATAGATGTTTTCATTGCCTGTTGTTTTCATTAGCAAGAACATCATAGAATATAATAATAGTTTGAGTGTGTAAGGGAACAAAATTTGTCAAAATGTTTCTTTGGCATGTGGATTATTTCAAGCTGAAAACAATGGAGGTCGAAAAGACTCCTAAAGTAGCAATGACCTTCTCTGCTAAATGACTAAAAATTTAGTTAAAGTCCCTGGCCCTGACAGGAGGAGAAGGAGATGGCAGAGGATGAGATGGTTGGATGGCATCACTGACTCAAGGGACATGAGTTTGAGCAAATTCTGGGAGATGGTGAAGGACAGAGAAGCCAGGTGCGCTGCAGTCCATGGGGACACAAAGAGTTAGACACGACTTAGCAACTGAACAACAGCAACTTGGCCCTAGAGGAATGGAGCTGTCACCAAAAATAATTGCAAAGGATATTGGCTATGTGTGTGTGTTAGGGGAGAAGGTAGGACTTAGAGATCAGAATCTACTCTGTGCCCATTGTCTTTGCATTGCCCTCCAAACATTTTTTTTTAACCAAACACTTGCTTTTCTATCTTCATGTGAATGGTTTTCCAACCCTTTGAAGTCCCAAACCACTACTCCTACTATCCTCCTTTGTCTTTAGCTGAAGATGTTATTTAAGGTGAAAGTTCCGGCCATTTTCTCCTGTTAATTTGTCTCCTGTTAATTTAATTCTTAGACCAGCCAGAAGAACTTAGAAGTGTAGACAAAAATTTATTTCTCCCTGAGAAGTAGAAGATGGAGTTGAGGGGTAGTTTTAGTGTTTTGGTGTTATTCTGTGTTGTGTTATGTTGCATTGATTTTAGGAAGGAAGACTGAGGATGTTTGACTAATGACAAGAAACCTATGCAAAGTATGCAAGGTCTGGAAAGAATATTTCTGGATGAAGATTACAAATGACAAAATTAGCCTAAATATAAAGAAGATATATAAAGCTGAAATCAAGACTGTGGGGGAAGTATTAACAATCTCAGACATACAGATGATACTACCCTAATGACAAAAAGTGAAGAGGAACTGTAGAGCTTCTTGATAAGGGTGAAAGAGGAGAATGAAAAAGCTGGCTTAAAACTCAACATTCAAAAACTAAGATCATGGCCTCTGGTCCCATCACTTCATAACAGAATAAGAAAACATAGAAGCAGTGACAAATTTTATTTGCTTGGACTCCAAAATCACTGTGGATGGTAGCTGCAGCCATGAAATTAAGAGATCCTTGCCCCTCGGAAGGACATCTCTGACAAAACTAGACAAGGTACTAAAAAGCAAAAACCTCACTTTGCCAACAAATGTCAGCATAGTCAAAGCTGTGGTTTTTCCAGTAGTCGTGAACCAAAGTGAGATTAGGACTATAAAGAAGGTTGAGCACTGAAGAGTTTATGCTTTCCAATTGTGGTACTGGAGAAGACTCTTGAGAGTCCCTTGGGCTACAAGGAGAACAAATCAGCCAATTCTAAAGGAAATCAATCCTGAATATTTATTGGAAAGTCTGATGCTAAAGCTGAATCTCCAATACTTCAGCCACCTAATGCAATGAGCAGATTCATTGGAAAAGAGGCCCTAATGCTGGGAAAGATTGAAGGCAAAAGGAGAAGAGGTGGCAGAGTATGAGATGATTAGATAGCATCACCAACCCAANCAATCCTGAATATTTATTGAAAAGTCTGATGCTAAAGCTGAATCTCCAATACTTCAGCCACCTAATGCAATGAGCAGATTCATTGGAAAAGAGGCCCTAATGATGGGAAAGATTGAAGGCAAAAGGAGAAGAGGTGGCAGAGTATGAGATGATTAGATAGCATCACCAACCCAATGGACATGACTTTGAGCAAGCCCCAGAAGATACTGAAACACAGAGGAGCTTGGCATGCTGCAGTTCTTGGGATCTCAAAAAGTTGAGATCCCCATGACTTGGCGGCTGAACAACAATGATAGAAACAAAGAAGAGTGAAAATTCTTCCTCTGTTAAAGAAGATAGAAATTTTAACATATGTTAACTTAGATAAACATGAGATAATTTATTTTTTTTCCATAACATGAGATAATTTAAATTTCTTGAGTTCCTGCTTTCAATTATACTCTTCCAGCTAAATGGTAGTTCTTGTAAAAATATATATATTTAGCTCAAATTTAGCACTTTCCAGTTAACTTGTTATTAATATTTGATAACTGATCATTCAATATCATCACTCTAATTTCTTTAAAGTTTCTGTTTTTTAATTTACTCTTTAACAGAAAGATCCCTGATATCTCTATCAGATTGGAAGTGGGGTATAATTTATTCTAACTGCCTTCACTCTTTCTTTCTTCAGCTACACCTCTGTCATTAAGCTGAGAAGAGTTATGGAGACAAAGACATCCTTACCCTTGTCTTATATTCCTGTTGTCAAGGTACAATTCTTTCCTAGTTTGTCCTGAACTTTTCCCAGTTCATGTAATTATCAAGTCCAAAATTTCATCTTCCTTCATGATTTCTAGCTCCAGGACCTAAAGGTAAATTTAGCATAACTATTTTGATCTCTTGAAAATTAGAATATAGCGGGAATACCTTGATTTCCACACTTTTCTTTATATCTTTCCTATCCAGGTTTTTGCTCCCTATTCTAGCAGTCAAAGGCAAATCAACATGTCCAAAGGTTCAATGAATTTTATACCTGGAAACAAAATGCTGGTGTCCTTTTTTTTTTTTTTTTTTTTTTAAGACACCACATTTTGCAAATGATTTCTGTTTCCTTTCTCTCTTTACTTGTGGAGGAGGAAGCAGACTCTTTCCCTCTGTATAGGGAAGAAAGTGAAGAAAGAAGCTTCTTGTAAAGAATATCACACTCTATGAAAAGACTCATATGACTTCTCAGTTTTAAAATTTCATTAACAAGCCTTTGTGTGGCAATAGTTTTGGGTGGTTTCTCCTGTGGCAACCATTTAATAAACGCTATGAAAGATCATCAGTCCAATTGTTGGTTTCTCTTGAGTTTAGAATATGGAATATTTAGGAATTTTTATTCTTAACTTTGGGGCTTCCCTAGTGGCTCAGCAGTAAACAATTTGCCTGCAATGCAAGAAACACAGGTTTGATTCCTGGGTCAGGAGGATATCTTGAAGGAGGGCATGACAATCCACTCTAGTACTCTTGCCTAGAGAATCTCAGGGATAGAGGAGCCTGGCAGGCTGCAGTCCATAGGGTAGCAAAGAGTCGGATACGACTGAAGTGACTAAGAAGCAGCAGCATTCTTAACTCTGGGGTTTAGCAGCATTTTTAAGAAAACAGGAGAATTCCACTCAGAACACAGTATAAATTTACATAAGAATAAGAAAAATACAGATTCTGAGAGGTAAGGAAGAAATCAATGTATGAGATTTTATTTCCTTGGGAAATAAAAGTCAAGTTATGAAAATAGAAATAGCCAGCATAAATTAAGAAGTGAAGTATAATAACTATTGGCAAATAGAGAAAGAGTCTCACAAAGACTTATCTATATTGGAAAGCTTAACTCTTGGATGAATCCAATCAGCATATTTATATATTTTTCTCAAACAGGGTAGGTTCAGTGTCCAGTTTTGATTCAAAGTTGAAAGATCCAAAGAACAGATGTGGCAAAAGACCATGGGAATCATGGGAAATTAAGAAACTTAATCCATTTTAGATCATTGATGTCTTAGTATATCTTGAAAGGGGAACTTAGAAAACCAAATATTGGCATCCAGTTGTTTTGAAAAACTAAGAATTCTTAGAATCAAGAAGAGAGTCTTATCTTATTCTAGTGTCATTCAAATTGAAAAAGGAGGAGTCCTGGGTGGGAGATATGTAGTTATATAAAGGTTGTGGTAGATGGCAACCCACTCCAGTGTTCTTGCCTGGAGAATCCCAGGGACGGGGGAGCCTGGTGGGCTACCGTCTATGGGGTCACACAGAGTCGGACACGACTGAAGTGACTTAGCAGCAGTAGCAGTTTAGTTGCTAAGTCGTATCTGACTCTTGTAACCCTATGGACTGTAGCCTGCCAGGCTCCTCTGTCCATGAGATTCTTGAGGCAAGAATACTGGAGGGGGCTGTCATTTCCTTCTCCAGATGATCTTCCCAACCTAGGGATTGAAATTGGCTCTCCTGCATTGCAGGCAGATTCTTTACCAACTGAGCTATGAGTGAAGCCCATGTAAAGGTTACAGATAATCATCATTAATGACCACCTATTTAAATTTTAAAAATAAAATTAAGTATTGATTATACTAGATTTATGAATATCTGAAAGTGAAAGTGTTAGTCACTCAGTCGTGTCCAGCTCTTTGTGATCCCATGGTCTGTACTCACCAGGCTTCCCTGTCCATGGAATTCTTCAGGTAAGAATACTGAAGTGGCTGGCCATTCTCTTCTCCAGGGGATCTTCATGACTCAGGTATTGAACTTGGATCTCCTGCATTACAGGCAGATTCTTTACCATCTGAGCTACCCTGTCTAATGGTCTTCAAAGTATTTTAAATGTTAAATTATCATTTTGAGTATAACATCAGAGAGCTAGTGAGTGAGATAGACAGATAAAGGAAAGATTTTTCATGCTTTAAATTTAATTTTAAGATTATTTTTGTGGGAGCCAGTTCCACTTTGTAAATGAATGCCTGCCTTCAGTTAACGTAAATAATTTAGAAGGTGGAAATAATTTGATACTCCATTTATAGCTAACACAAAATTTAATACTCTTCTAAAAGTTATATGTTATCTTAATGACCTGAGAGCTCCTTACAGTTTACTAAAATAGTCTGTTCTTGCCCCACCTGCTGTAATTATGCTGGTTGTTTCCTGATTCTAGACCTCACACAGATCCTGTGGCCCACATCCCTCTATGACTTGGTCACCTCAACTGGAATGACTATAAAATGAAGCAATTTAGCTCCTCTGCCCACAGTTGCTCAGGATACAGGATGCTTGGGGCTGGTGCACGGGGATGATCCAGAGAGAGGATATGGGGTGGGATGTGGGAGGGGGATTCAGGATTGGGAGCTCGTATACACCCATGGTGGATTCATGTCAATGTATGGCAAAACCAATACGGTATTGTAAAGTAAAATAAAGTAAAAATTTAAAAAAAAAAAAAAGAAAAAAAATGATATTGCTTTAGTCATTGACAGGTGCTCACCTAGACTTACTATTTCAGTCTTTGAAGACAAAGCTGAGATAGAAAGACACTATCATGTGTTCTAATTCCTTAGCAGTGAGCCATTGGGATGTGAGTGTTATGGGGCATGTTCTTTAGGTGAGCAGCAGGGAGGAGGTTATGAGGCTCTTTAGAACCATAAGCAGTCAATTTGTTCTCACTTAGCATTAGAGGCTGGGAAATTCAGAGAATTAAAAGCAACTTCTACGTTTATTCTCCTTTATATGAGAAAAGAAGGCTGGTGCTCTTTGGCATGTGTAGGTCTAAATGTACCTTGGGAGCTTTGATCAATAATCAAAAAAAGAAAAAAAGAGAGATCTTTATAGAAAACCTGGAAAATTCCACCAAAACTAAATAATGTGCATGATATTAAAACTGTATGTCTTTGAAAACTCATCATTTTTAAACCTTTAGTCAGAAATATTCTTGGCCAATGTTTCTGAATAAAAGATATTTTCAAGAACAAAAAAATAAATAAATAAATAAAGTACTATCTTCATAAATAGTAGTTATATCTCTTTAACTATTTGTTTGGATTTGCTTTGACTCACAAATCCTATCTGTAATAGCAGGACTTACCAATATTAACTCTCTCACCATGTCTTCTACCTAAATCCCTGACAGCTGTTTGGAATTGGTTTGCCCCTTCTCCACTGAGATAGCAGAGTTGGGGTTATTTAAATTGCTATGACTTTTGGAATAAGGTTGGGTGAAAGGAAGTCCTTTAAGATTAAGCTGGCCTTAGGAAAATCTTCTTTCAAAGCACTACAAAGGAAAATAAAAGAAAAAGAACCTCTCTGTGTAGAAAATCTTTGAGCTAGAATTTGCCTTGATAATAAAATGAACTCATTTAGTTTTCAACAGTTCCATGAATTAGTAGTATCACTCTTATTTTCCAATTTTTAAATATAGTGATGAAGTCACTGAAGCTCAAGGTCTTGGAGCTAGTGAGTAATAGTGTTGGGCACAGAATTTATTTCCAACATGCTTTTCTGCAGTCTGCACAGAAAGTCATAACAATGATTGAAGGAAGGAGTGGAAAAGAACAAAGTCTTAGGGCAGAACTTTGCATCCATCTACATATAACTGCATATCAATGACCATAATACTACACTCATCAGGTTTCTAACAAGGTAAGAGAAAACTAATGCCCTTCCAGGTATCTGAGTCACCGGGCAGACAGAGAGAAATGGACTATCATCCTGTTTCTTCCAGATGGCCCATGATTAAGAGTAAAGAAGAAAGGGGCACCAAATCTTTATTTCAGTCCAACTGTATTGTCCTGAAATCAGGTAGAATTTTTTTAATATAAATTTATTTTATTTTGTTATTGATTTTTTAAAAATTTTATTTTTTTTTACTTTACAATACTGTATTGGTTTTGCCTTACATTGACATGAATCCACCACAGGTGTACATGAGTTCCCAACCCTGAACCCCCCTCCCACCACCCTCCCCATATCATCTCTCTGGGTCATCCCAGTGCACCAGCCCCAAGCATATTTTAATTGGAGGTTAATTATTTTACAATATTGTATTGGTTTTGCCATACATCAACATGAATCTGCCACAGATATACATGTGTTCTGCATCCTGAACCCCCCTCCCTCCTCCCTCCCCGTACCATCTCAGTGCACCAGCCCCAAGCATCCAGTATCATGCATCGAAGCATCTAGTATCATGCATCAAACCTGGACTGGCTATTCGTTTCCTATATGATATTATACATGTCATTTGACTATTATTGTTGACCTTCAATATTATGACTATTTTATTTTTCTGAACCATTTTAGATATTGTAGTACAAGGTTGAAAAAGACTGCTTCAAGGTCTCTCAGAGAAGTTTTTTCATATCTGAGAATCTTTTATTAAAAGTTCTTGGTGAGATGAGTGACAGCATCAGAACTGTGTTTCTGAGAGAGTTATCTGTCAATAGTTTTTAAGATGTGTTGAAATGGGGCAATATGTATCTTAGAAACATTATGCTCATTTATGCATGATGAAAACTAAGAGAAAATTTCCATCTTTCTGAGCTATTTTTGGTTATTGGGACTTCTTAGAGTTTGCCTCAATAGCTCCAGGTAATATTTGGTTTTAAGAGAAAAAAAAAAT
>SJYT01057338.1:15549-33113 GCA_006410635.1 Cephalophus harveyi
AAGGAGATCAACCCTGGGATTTCTTTGGAAGGAATGATGCTAAAGCTGAAACTCCAGTACTTTGGCCACCTCATGCGAAGAGTTGACTCATTGGAAAAGACTCTGATGCTGGGAGGGATTGGGGGCAGGAGAAGAAGGGGACGACCGAGGATGAGATGGCTGGATGGCATCACTGACTCAATGGATGTGAGTCTGAGTGAACTCCGAGAGATGGTGATGAACAGGGACGCCTGGCATGCTGCGATTCATGGGGTTGCAAAGAGTCGGACACGACTGAGCGACTGAACTGAACTGAACACATGAAAAGATGTTCAACATCACTCATTATCAGAGAAGTGCAAATCAAAATCACAATAAGGTACCATCCTACACTGGTCAGAATGGCTGCTATCAAAAAGTCTACAAATGGAGAGGGTGTGGAGAAAAGGGAAACCTCTTACACTGTTGGTGGGAATGCAAACTAGTACAGCCAATATGGAGAACAGTGTGGAGATTACTTAGAAAACTGGAAATAGAACTGCCATACGACCCAGGAATCCCACTCCTGGGCATACACACCAAAGAAACCAGAATCGAAAGAGACATGTGTACCCCAATGTTCATTGCAGCACTGTTTATAATAGCCAGGACATGGAAGCAACCTAGATGTCCATCTGCTGATGAATGGATAAGAAAGCTGAGGTACATATACACAATGGAATATTACTCAGCTATTAAAAAGAATGTATTTGAATCAGTTCTAATGAGCTGGTTGAAACTGGAGCCTATTATACAAAGTGAAGTAAGAAAGAAAAACACCAATACAGTATACTAATGCATATATATGGAATTTGGAAAGATGATAATGATGACCCTATGTGCAAGAAAGCAAAAGAGACACAAAGGTAAAGAACAGACTTTTAGACTCTGTGGGAGAAGGTGAGGGTGGGATGATTTGAGAGAATAGCATTGAAAAGTATATTATCATATGTGAAACAGATTGCCAGTCCAGGTTCGATGCTTGAGACAGGGTGCTCGGGGCCAGAGCACTGGGATGACCCAGGGGGATGGGATGGGGAGGGAGGTGGGAGGGGGATTCAGGATGGGGAACACATGTACACCCATGGCTGATTCATGTCCATGTATGGCAAAAACCAATACAATATTGTAAAGCAATTAGCCTCCAATTAAAATAGACAAATTAATTAAAAAATAAATCCTTATATACCTTTTGATCCATACATTTGCATTCTCTGTCAAAGAGGTACAATAAAGAACATTACAAAGGCTAATAAAAAAACCATAATGATTGAAGATATTCCTTGGTAAAAAGAGATTGTCTGCAGAAAACAGCTGAGCCACAAATCTGTAGTGAAAAGAGATGTATCATATTGGTTTCTATGAATAACAGTAACACAATATTTTCGATATGTAAACTAATTCAATGACACTAGAACAATTGGTAGTTTTAGAGCTGCCAATATTAAGCCTTTTATTTAATGTGTCTTCTAGAACTTTAAAATTTCAATATTACTTTTGAAATGTAGATGCCTGAAAAAAATATGAGGAATATTTAATAAGCATACTTCTTTACAGTTTTTGAAAATAACTTTTCTTGATTGCAATAGAGTAAAGCCTTTGGAAACCCCCCCACTCCTCCTTTCACAGGCTGCTGCCAAAAGGAAATGAATAATGTCTTTGAGATGTTCACAAACATCCGGTGTGGATGGGGAAGCTCACTTTGAGAGCCAGAAATTTATTCTACTTTCTCTATTTGAACCAATCTCAACAAAAAGCTATTCCCAACCCTGTCTGTTACAGTGTCTTACTGCCACACCAGATGTAGAGATAAATTCTCTGTCCCTTCTGTCTTCATTCTCTCTGTCTTGATCTCACTTGTGGTCCTATTCTGGGACCTGGGGATGAGGTGTGAAAGATTTGTTGGACCCTCCTTATCTCATCACAGAGGGAAGTTCTGGGACATACAAACAGGTCAGGAATGCAGTATTTGTGTGATACATGCTTCCCACAAAGTCCTTATCTATTGGTAGGCATGCAGCCTCCCAAGAAGATCCCATTGGGTGAGACCAAACCTACACTTCAGCAATATTTTCCTATTAGGTGGAAACTTTTTCTCCATTCAGGGAAGAATCTGTTATCTGATGAAGCTGAATATATTTTATGGCAGCAGTTCCCCCTCCAATCACTGTCTTGAACAAACAGAGTGAAAAACAATAAGCCTTTCTGGCTCTGACCTTCCCCCACCCAATATATGTGATATACATCTTACAGGAGTTGTAAGTACTATCCTAATGGTCCTGATGCAATTCTCTAGGAATACAACACACAAATATGATTATAATCATACTTCTTTTTTTACTTTTAATTGGCTGTAGCAATAATATGTTTGTAATGACCTATTTCCATCTAATTTCCATATCTCAAGGCCTACTTGTAGTCTCATATCCATGGAAAATATTGGTGTTTCCTGCATTTGCTCTGTAATTCCAGGGGCACTACACTCTTTCTCTTATCCAAGCTAATTCTTAAGTGATTGGTTTACTAGTCTTACTCTCTTTTCTCATGCTGTATCTCCCACTGTAGTTAGCTCTTTCCTTATCCGCATGATCTGATCCTTGCCTTGTACTTCTAGCATGAACAATTTGCAGTTCTCTGGCAGATGTGTTTTTTTTAATTTTCTTCATTCTTTAGCCCGTCTTGAGGGTCATATAATATCACTGCCATAACAGTAAAGTGCACATTGGCCAGCTGTGACGGGACAGGCCAGTGTCCCCAGCCTTGCTCCCCAGCCACCAGGTCAGGACCTGCATGGAACAAGCCTCCCTGTGATCCAGGCAGGTCAGTGGGCCTCCCAGGGGATTGCCTCCCCCCATCTTACTCTGTAGGCTGTGGCCACTGCGGGTCACCTGCACCCCGGCCAGGCACACCTGGCTCCTTGTGCTGGCTTCCTGGGCTTCCCAGGTAGCGCAGCTGGTAAAGAATCTTCCTGCCAATGCAAGAGATACAAGAGAGAAGGATTCCTTCCCTGGGTCAGGAAAGATCCCCTGGAGTAGCAAATGGAAACCCACTCCAGTATTCTTGCCTGAATTCAGGAGCCTGGAGGCCACATTCCATGGAATTGCAAAGAGTTGGACACTGCTGAGAATACACATACATAAAGATGTGAGGCAATGAGCTGGCAGCATTGCATGAATCTAGAGCTCACTCCGATTGTCTAATTGGTGGTCAAGCCAAGGAAAGCAATTGGAAAAAATAGTGAGAGTACAGAAAATAAAGAAGGGTCAAGGTCTCCCTTCTAATTGCATGCTCAGTCCTATCTTACTCTTTGCCTCCCTTTGAACTGTAACCCCACCAATCCCCTCTGTACACAGGATTTTCAGGCAAAAATACTAGAGTGTGTTGCTTTTTCCTCCTCCAGGGGATCTTCCCCACAGAAGTATCAAACCCTTATCTCCTGTGTCTCCTGAATTGCAGACAGATACTTTACTGCTAACCCCTCTTATTACATCATCCCATATTACCTGAAGTTTAGCCCATGTCACTCTTTAACCATGAATTTGCCTTTGTTTTCTCTGCTTAATGTCTTTCTTCCTTGTCCCTTGGAGAAGGAAATGGCAACCCACTCCAGTATTCTTGCCTGAAAAATCACATGGATGGAAGAGCCTGGTAGGCTACAGTCCATGGGGTTGCAAAGAGTCAGACACAACTGAGCAACTTCACTTCACTTTCTTTGCCCCTGGCCTACAACACTAATTTGCAGTTGCAATACTGCCTAATATACTTCAGCCTGGGCAATGATATGGAATTTCATACTTGGAATAATATACCAACAGAGGAGCAGTAATTCACAAGAGCAGAGACTGAGGAGTAGGCTTACCCTAATGTTGACAAAATATCTGGAGGAATTCTACCCACATCAGTAAATCCCTTGGTTCATACAAGTAGCATCACTGTCATAACAAGGGGGCCTACCAGGCTGCTTGTCGTCCTCTAATCTCTACTTTTTCTCCTGTCAAAACAAACTAGAAATGCTATGATAAAGAAGTTCCCAAATCTCTTCTAGGAACAACCTACTTAAAAGTTTCTAATGATGTGGCTGTCTTCCACTTCATTATGCTATTTTAAATTCACAAAAACAAAAGCAAAAAGCTGATTTGTCAGGGTGTAAAGAAGAAAACACAATGACTTAGAAGTTTATATGATTTTACTGTTTTTTTCCTAGGGGTAAAAAAGCAGTTACAATGATGGGATCTTATAAAGTTAGTTGCAAGCCAAGGTTAATATATGGTCAGACACTTTAAGATCTAAAGTTAAAGTGAGAGCTGAGTTAACTTATCCCAAAAGAGAAGAAATCACTGAAAAGCAAATCTAGAGGAGACTCATACCACAAGGGCAGAGGAGACACAAAGATCAGCCAGTGCAATCTCACTTTGAGAATCCAAAAAGACATAAAATACTGTAGAAATGGCCAGGATTCCTAAAGGGCCAAATATTGTTATAATTGTTTCACAATTCTGTTATTTATACCCCATTCAGATAAGTCCTTTTTGACTATAGTTACTATATAACTATAATCTCTCCAAAAGCCCCCAAACTTTTTGCTTTTGTCTCAAAAACTCACTTTTGAAATAAATCCTAAGAGGGAAGAAAGGAAATTAAGCAACTTCAGCTTTCACCCTCTGACTTGTTAAGGAAATTCATTTCCATTAAACACTATATATTATACATATATGTATCTATATTTGCAATTATCTATGTTAATATACATAAAGAAGGGCACTATGAAAAATAATACCTCCAAAAGGAAAAATCATTTTACAATTCCCCTTATTGCTTGCTCTCTAGAAAATTTTACAGACACCATTCTGACTTTTCCTATGAAATGATAAGCCAGCTCTTCCGAGCAACACCACAATCTATGTGAACAGGAGTGGTTAACAGCTCACACAAGCAAAATCACAAAGAAAAACACCTATATGAAACAAGCTCAAACACTTTCAATATTAGATTTTAAGACCCCTTTATACATATGTATATATACATATACACCAGGGCTTCCCTGGTGGCTCAGAGGGTAAAGCGTCTGCCTGCAATGCAGGAGACCTGGGTTTGATCCCTGGGTTGGGAATATCCCCTGGAGAAGGAAATGGCAACCCACTCCAATACTCTTGCCTGGAGAATCCCAAGAACAGAGGGGCCTAGTGGGCTACAGTTCATGGGGTCGACTGAGCAACTTCGCTTTCACTTTCACACATATTGAACTTCTAGGTTAATATCTAATTTTTCATTTCTGTGAGTTTTTCACTTTTTTGACTGGTATCAGAGTGGATGTTTTGTTGTTGTTTACTTGTTTTTTGTGATGGAATTTTCCCCCTTCTTGGAAAATTTCAAAGCAGGAAAATTTTAGGATCTATAAAAAATGCCTGGCACTTAAGTTAGTTCCAGTAAGACCTAAATCCTGCTTTCACCAATTGTTAATTTGCAGTCTATTGAAACTTATTGACCCTCATACTCATATCTCCATAAAGGAAACAGAAACATCTACCAAGCATATTTGATCTACCAAGGGCTAAGGATATAATACATGTGAAGCATATAACTGATATATAATCAGGATTTAATGAATACAATTTATTTATTATTACCAGAGATTATGCATTTTAAACTCCATATCTTGAGAGCTTTTTCTATATAAAATTGCTAAATTTTGAGTAAATAATAAGGGAGGAAGTTAAATTATATGTTTTACTTTTAACAAAGTGTTTGTTAAGCATCATATCCTGCAGTGCCATACTCTGGAAATATAAGCAATAACCCTATAACCCAATAGCACAAAGTTAAGCGAAGATAGGAAACAAAACAAATAATTATAACAGACCCCTTGAACATAAGCCAGTATATGCATAAGGCATACTTGTTGTGACTGACGTGAAGGTGGTTCAGCTCTGTCTTCACAGAAAAAGGCGCTTGCCTGGTAAGAGGCTTTCCAGGTAGCATTATTAATGAAGAATCTACCTGAAATGCAGGAGACTCAGGTTCAATCCCTATGTTAGGAAGAATCCTTGGAGAAGGGAATGGCTACCCACTTTAGTATTCTTTCCCTTAGAATTTCATGACAGAGGAGCTGGCAGGCTATAGGCCGTGGAGTCACAGAGAGTCAGACATGACTGAGTGAGTAACACTTTCACTTCCACTGGTTCTTAAAGCTTGAGTATCTCCAGATATGAGTGAATCCACATGGATATATATGAGAAACAAAACTGCCTCACAGTTATGTACAGACTTAATGAATCATAAATGATGCAGAATGTATAAATGAGTCCTTGACAGTGAACAGATCCAAAACAGTGGTGTGGCTTCAATTTATAAATCTACTTCACGTTATTGATGATCACTTACATAGCCTTTTTTCCTGAGTCACTATTGCAAATATTGAAATATATTCTCTTTTTATGTCCTGGAAACTTAACCAGTTTATGTGTGAGTTGAATTGTGAAAGCAGCTATGAATTCCCCTGCAGTTGCTAGCTACTAAGACTTTATTTTCCTTCCTTCAAATAATAAAGTTTTATTTGCTTTGGAGAAACTACCACTTTTTCATTGCTAGTTATGCACTTTTACTGGCCATAGTGACTGACATCAAGGAAGGGTTTTGGCATATTGATTTACTTATTGGATGAATTCACAAATCAATGGATTAATATAAACTTTACTAAATAGGCATATTATATTTTCCTAGCCAGCAGGATTGCTCTAGGCATTGAGCAATCATTTAATCCAATCCCATAAGTGTTTTCCTCAGAACAATTGTTAGAAGAACTAGACAACAATGTTCCCTCCATGGAGGGACATAGGAGAATGTGAGCGTTGCTACTGCTGTTGCCATTTTACATCCATTTCATACCATCCTGAGAGCTGAGCTAGCCCAGGGAGCAGGGCGTATAGTTTAAAAGATAAATTCTAATGACTAGAGCTCTAGCTTCCACTTTCAATGAACTATTTGTTCACCTTAGCCAATAGTCTGCCAAGTTTATTAATCCAATTTAAGTTGTGAGTCATTTAGAGCAGAAAGAATCCTGACTAATAGCTGTATCTTTTAGTCGATTAGTTCCAATCCTTCATTTCTATGTCTGCGGCTTATCACATCCCAAATTTTGAGACATTTATAGTTTGAGAAAGTCAGTCTATTTTTTTTTAATTTTTTTAATATAAATTTATTTATTTTAATTGGAAATCAATTACTAAATGGCATTGAAACATGTATAATATCATATATCTATGAATAGCCAGTCCAGGTTCAATGCATGATACTGGTAGCTTGGGGCTGGTGCACTGAGACGACCCAGATGGATGGTACAGGGAGGGAGGAGGGAGGGGGTTCAGGATGGGGAACACGTGTGGCGAAGTCAGTCTATTTTTATCAACTTTCCACCTGTTTCAAAAAATCAGGACAATTCATGAATGATGATCCAAGTAACAGAGAGAATTTAAATGTAAAGCTTTCTGATGACTGCTGCCACTTTGGTTTTTTTTCTCTTCATTTTACTCCTTTTCCTTTGGTTTGGAAAGACAGTTTCCACTCTCCTGGGTCTCCCCATGGTCTTTCAGTTCCTCAGATTCTTATGTCTTCTTATTTTTTACAACTTTACTTTTATTTTAGGTTTATTGTATAGATGTGTGCAGTTTGCTGCTGTTGTTTAGTTGCAAACTTGTCTGACAATTTGCAACCCCGTGAATTGTATGTAGCCTACAAGGCTCCTCTGTCCATGGGATTTCCCAGGCAGAAATACTGGAGTGGGTTGCCATTTCCTTCTCCAAGGGATCTTCACAATCCAGGGGTCAAACCTGCGTCTCCTGCACTGCAGGCAGATTCTTTACCGCTGAGCCATGAGGGATGCCCACAGTTAGCATACTGAAATAAATTTTTATATTCCATGCCTATATGAAATTACTAACCTAATTCATAGCTTGTCAGAGCAACCATTTCTCAAAATCATTGTACCAAATTTTAAAATTATTTTAATAAAGTAAAATATTAAAAAATAATAATCTGGATAGGATTATTACAATTTACCAATGATAGGACCCATAAGATTACCAGAAATTGGATATGAATAAATAATATTCAAAATTATAAATATACATGACATTAAAATGTGTATACTTTGATTTCTAATTTAATTTTTTTCTGAATCAGAAAGTGCTTTAGTCTCATCAATGAACATCAGGTGGCATTTAACTATTAATTTATAATGGGATTCATAAAAGATAATTTTTTGATTGCCTGATAAATATGTAAAGTTTTATTTATATTGACTGTGCTACAATGCAGATTTTTCTCTATATAAATATACATAAAATATTAGTAAATAGTTATTCCTTTTGTCTCTCCTACATCATTAATTTTTTCAATAAGTGACTTCAGGGAAAAATGAAACTTAATAATGAAAAATTAAAAGCAAGCTATCCATTCTCATCCAATTTACAAAGTAGTGCTTCTGATTCAACTCCAGCCTCAAGCATTTCTTTTTTTGAAACCATCCTGTTGAAGGGTTACATACTATCCAAGTATATTCTTTTATCTTAATGTTAGTAGATAAAGTGCTGGCTTATACATCTTTATAAATGTTCATTAGCTGCAAGCATTATGCTCTGACTTTTATGTCCTTGAAACTATGAACATCAATTCTTCTTAATGTTTCTACTTTAAATAGAATATATTATGAAACTGAGATCTGAGCATTTTTAGAAATTCTTAGCTGAGGATATCAATAGAGTCAGAACAATGTCAAATGTAGAGCCCAAACAACATAATTGGTACTTTGAGGTTGAAGTTGATGTGACATTCTCTTGAACATATTTTAATGCTTATGCATATTTAAATTAAAAATTTAACCTCCTGACATTCAAACCGAAAAAGCCATTCACCATCCAACTACAGAGCCATGTCTGACAAATAAGATGGTATACACCAAAAATCATTTGTTTTGAATCTATGCTTATTTCACAGGAAATTTCCAAAAGGCTCAGTTTGCTAACATGTTTTGACAGTGAATTTTGATCTTAGAATAGATTTTCCAGTTGATTATATGGCGTGAATTTACTTCAGATACTTGCCTATATATTATTCTAAATGGATGCTAACTAGGAATGTTATGGTATCTATTTAAGTCATGACATCTTTTAAGTTTTATTATTTTTCTTTTTGTATGGCAAGTAGTTTTCTGGTTATGCCACTTAATACAATCTCCTGCTTCCAGGAAGACTGGATAAGATAGGAGTCTATGCTACACACACTCTACCTCTCTGTATCAATACCCATCTGTCCAGAAATAGTATCTGTGATCTTATCCATTTTTGATCTACTTTGTCAGCTTCAAAGCAGCATGGCCCCTACAGAGAAGTGTGTCTGTGAACAGGGCCAGAACCAGGTTGGCAGGTCAGACACCACAGTTTGTTTTACCCCAGCATGTTCCTGTCACAACTCATTTGGTGCCATGGATCTGCCGATATGTTTCAGTTGAGGATTCTAAGGTCAAATGAAAGTGGCACTCCCATGCGCAGCTGGGTCTCTGTGGGAAAAAGTATCATCATTCAGCCATTCAAAGCTATTTCAAATGTGTATTTTAATTTCACATTTGTCATAGTGCAAACTTTAGAGTAAGATGCCAAAGCAAAAATTGCCATGTTCAATAGCAGGCACAAATAAAAATTACCGCATCTGACTAAATACAGTAAGTATTATCCACTTGCAGTGAAGAGTTGACATTTAAATTGGAAAGTTGCCAGGGGCCTTTGGCTTCATCTCATAATTATCAAGTTCCATGGCATTGAAGACATTATTTTAAGTCCAAGAAATGGGAGTTAGTATCCTCAGATCCAATGCTGCTACTCAAAACTAAACTATATCAGTGTTTATGGCAGTGAAATACAGAAGGCTCTTCTTGCCAGTTGCCTTTGTGTTTATCAGCTTCAAGTCCCAGATGAACAATCCAGATCAGTTTTGCCACCCACATTACAAAGAGCATAGCAAATTAATAGTCTTTCTTCAAAGGACAGACATAATTCTAAATATGACCAAACTCAATGTCCTTGTGAGGGAGCTAGGAAGAGAGAGAATATTTTCTCTAACATCAAGTCCAGGAAAGCAAGGAACATAAAAGTTAAGTGGCTGGTCTCCATTTATTCAAATAAATTTATTCGAATAAATTTATTCAAATAAATTTATTCAGGAGTAGATCCAGAAATAAAGATCAAGTCTCTTGGCTCATGTGGGAGGTCCCATATTGCCTCACAGCTTTCAAAACTCTCATTTTCCAGGAAAATGAAAAAAAGCTTGTCCTTGCTACACTAAATTCAGACATACTGCCATCTACTGACCCACCTAGGAATGCAGAGATTTACCTTCACCATATCATCTCCAGGGTGCCAATGGACTGTCCACTGGACTACTGGTGTAAGAGGTAAGTAAACTTATAACATTTCTTTCCTTAGCTAAAGATTAGTACACTGGCATTCTTAAATTTTATACAGCAGTGCAACAATGCACCATGTTCTTTATGTGTGGAATATCTTGAAATTGTCTGTTCCTCTCTGTGCCCTTATTGTGATATACTCTTCTAAGGAATCAGCTAGTCTAAGACAGCCTTTCTTTTCACATAAAACAATTTGAGGAATGCCATACCATTTTGTGTTGCCTGTCCCTTACCAGTGTTTTACAAGATGTGCTAGTGATCTTACATGTTGCCAAATAAGGAATGAGAGAAACCAAGCTAAATAGCCATAATCCTGTGCTTGTAGAAAAATATTGTAAAATGTCCTAAAGGTGTTACAATAAAAAGTGAACAGGATCACAAATATATTTTCAACAAGATTCCCTTTGTACAGAGCCAAACTGTTATTTTCCCAGAACAGTGTATCAGTATATTTTTTCATCATATCAACCCTTCACAGCCTGCCTGCATTCTTCACAGAAAAAAAGTAACAGTTTTTCAATCAAGTTGTTTTCACACATAATTTCTGTATTCATCTCATTATCATAACTGAGTTATAGTGTTTATCTATCACTGTTGCTCCTTATCATTAAATTTAGTTCCTTACTTCTAGAATAAAGTTGAGTTTACTTATTTGGAATACATATTTGCTTGGTTAGAAAAACTATTTGACAACTGCTTAATACAGGAGCAGCATTTATAAGAACAATTCACACAATATTAGAGAGGCATCTATGCCACTCCAGTTACCTGTCTACAGCTTGCTTTGAGAGCTTAAGAGAAAATTATTTCCTCTGATGGTGGTTCACAGACAACATACTTAAGAAACCTTGAATACATAACTTACTTTTATTATTTCAGGATATAAAAGCTTATGCTTATAATGATTGAACTACTTGCATAAAGTCATCATTTTGATCTTTAAAATTAATGAAGTAGAACTTATCTTTTCAAGTTCGTAGTTTGCCAGAATCTGAAGAAGACCATGTATTCATTTTGGAATAAGTGCCTGTATTTGTTCATCCAACTCTCCACACTAATATCTTAATTTGTGGTCATATTAGGCAGAAATGAGAAAGGATATTGTCTCCACATTTTTGCTTTGATACAAAGTGCCAAAAGTCACAAAAAAGGTAAAGAGTACAAGTACATATATATTGAGAATGAAACCATTATGGAGTTTTACTAATTCACAATTCATTTTCAGTGAAAAGCTTACAGAAAAGAAACTTCAGTCCAGAAATCTAGCCTCATATTCTTAGTCCTTATTGAAAACCTGTTAGATGTTGGAAGATAAGAGTGAGTTCAGAGAAAGGTTAGATGGAAAATGAGAAGACAAGAAGTGATGAGGAGAGAGGAAAAGAATAGGGAGTGCAAAGGAATTTGAACATCTTTGTTATGAACTTCGACAAAGAACCAAATATTTGGAGGATTTATCTGAAGGAATAATGCTAAAACTGAAACTCCAGTACTTTGGCCACCTCATGCGAACAGTTGACTCATTGGAAAAGACCCTGATGCTGGGAGGGATTGGGGGCAGGAGGAGAAGGGGACGATAGAGGATGAGATGGCTGGATGGCATCACTGACTCGATGGATGTGAGTATGAGTGAACTCCGGGAGTTGGTGACGGACAGGGAGGCCTGGCATGCTGCAATTCATGGCGTCGCAAAGAGTCAGACACGACTGAGCAACTGAACTAAACTACTGAACTGAAACTGAAGCACTAAACTTTTTGAGAAGCAGTAACAAAAACAAAATATTTTCAGCCTTCTTCTATTAAAGCACATACACCTATAACAATGTTTCACAAAATGATTCTTTATACTAGCTTCTCTTTACAACATGGTAACAAATATATCATATGGTGGGAGCAGTTATGCTTTGAAAATGCTTATAGAAACTTTATTTCCCTCTTACCATAAAAGCAAATTGGTTGAGAGGTATACTCACATATTCTATGTTATATCCTCTCATTTTTTTCCTACCCTTGTATTTTGATCATCTGTCTAAAGCAAAATTATAACATCATTCCTTAAATGAAGAGTAGAAGAAAGACTTCAACTGAGATTTAAGGCCTTTGTACAAATTAGCAAGGCTTGTTTTAAGTACAAGGTTATATAAACAGCTCTATTTCCAACCTAGGTGAGACAGAAGAGACAGGCCAAGTGTGGCATTCTGGCTGAGCTGAGGAAGCAGCTGAAAGTTCAGATGCAAAGCAGCTTGGTTCCATAGAGCAAACACCAGGGGACAAAGTTCTGCAAAAAAGAAAAAGAAAAATTCTGGTAATATGCAGAACTGTCTTAAATTTTTCAATAGATGACAGATCTTCACATATATGTGAGAAGGATAAATCTATCTGAAGCTTAGGAAAGAATCATCTGGAAGAATTAGGGAGAACAATTTTCAGAATCTATACAGACTTAAGAATATTGCCACTTTACACTCTCCAGAAGAGTCAGTTTATAAAGAGGATACAATAATCATAAGTATACTATAAATGTATATATATGAAGCAAAATAGAATTTCAAAGAGAATAAATCTGCAGTTATAATTGGAGAGTTCAATATCTCATTCTCAATAACTGATAAAAGTAATGCTAGCTCTATGCAATATTCCAAAAATCAAAGAGGAGGGAATACTTCTCAATCACTCAATGATAGCATTACCCTGACAGCAAAACAAGAAAAATTTTTATGAGGAATAAAACTAAGGACCAATATTTCTCATGAGTGTAGATACAATAATTCATTGTTATTGTTCAGCTGCTAAGTCATGTTCTACTCTGTGACTCCATGAACTGTAGCATGTCAGGCTTCTCTATCCATCACTAACTCCCTGAGTTTGCTAACTCATGTCCATTGAATCAGTGATGCCATCCAACAGTCTCATCTTCTGCCACTGCTTTCTCTTGCCCTCAATTATTCCCAGCATCAGGGTCTTTTCCAGTGAGTCAGTTCTTTCCATCACGTGGTGAAAGTGTTGAAGCTTCAGCCTCAGCATCAATCCTTCCAATGAACATTCAGGACTGATTTCCTTTAGGGTATCCTGGTTGGATATTGTTGTCCAAGGGACTCTCAAAAGTCTTCTCCAGCGCCACAGTTCGAGAGCGTCAATTCTTCAGCTCTCAGCTTTGTTTATGGTTCAACTCTCACATCTATACATGACTACTGAAAAAAAACCCCACAGCTTTGGGCAATACAGACCTTTGTTGGCAAAGTGATGTCTTTGCTTTTTAATACATTGTCTAGGTTTGTCATGGCTTTTCTTCCAAGGAGCAAGCTTCTTAATTCCGTGGCTGCAGCTACCACCCAAAGTGATTCTGGAGCCCAAGAAAATAAAGTCTGTCACTGTTTCCAACTTTCCCCATGTATTTGCTGGGAAATGACGTGATGAGATGCCATGATCTTTGTTTTTTGCATGTTGAGTTTTAAGTCAGCTTTTTCACTCTCCTCTCTCATCTTTATCAAGAGGCTCTTTAGTTCCTCTTTGCTTTCTGCCACTAAAGTGGTATCATCTGAGTGCCTGAGATTTTTTGATATTTTTCCTGACAATCTTGATTGCAACTTGTGATTCATCTAGCCTGGCATTTTGCATGATCACTCTGCATATAAGTTAAAGAAGCAAGATGACAATATACAGCCTTGACATATGCCTTTCCCAACTTAGAATCAGTCCATTGTTCCATGTTCAGTTCTAACTTGTTGCTTCTTTTCCTGCATACAGTTTTCTTAGGAGGCAGGTAAGGTGGTCTGGTATTCCCATCTCTTTAAGAATATTCTAGTTTGCTATGATTCACACAGTCAAAGGCTTAAGCATAGTCACTGAAGCAGAAGTGGATTCTTTTTGGAATTTTCTTGCTTTTTCTATGATGCAGCATATGTTGGTAATTAAATCTCTGGTTCCTCTGTCTTTTATAAATGCAGGTTGTACATCTGGAAGTTCTCAGTTCACACACTGCTGAAGCCTAGCTTAAAGGATTTTGAGCAAAATCTTGCTGTGATGTGAAATGAGTTCAATTTTACCATAATTTGAATGTTCTTTGGTATTGCTTTTCTTTGGGATTGGAATGAAAATAGACTCTTTCCAGTCCTGTGGCCAGCAGCATCTTTTAGGAGTTGAAATTACTGAGCTGGAATTCCATCACCACTACTAGCTTTGTTCATAGTAATGCTTTCTAAGCCTCACTTGACTTCCCACTCCAGTATGTCTGGCTCTAGGTGAATAACCACATCATCCTGGTTAACTGGATCATTAAAAAGTTTTTTTTTTGAACTGTTTTGCTGTGTATTCTTGCCATCTTTTCTTAATCTCTTCTGGTTCTCTTAAGTCCTTGTTGTTTTTGTCCATTATTATGTTTCAAATCCTGAAAGATGATGCTGTGAAAGTGCTGCACTCAATATGCCAGCAAATTTGGAAAACTCAGCAGTGGCCACAGGACTGGAAAAGGTCCGTTTTCATTCCAACTCCAAAGAAAGGCAATGCAAAAGAATGCTTCAACTACCGCACAATTGCACTCTTCTCACACGCTAGTAAAGTAATGCTCAAAATCCTCCAAGCCAGGCTTCAGCAATACGTGAACCATGAACTCCCTGATGTTCAAGCTGGTTTTAGAAAAGGCAGAGGAACCAGAGATCAAATTGCCAACATCTGCTGGATCATGGAAAAAGCAAGAGAGTTCCAGAAAAACATCTATTTCTGCAGGGGAGCCTGCTGGGCTGCCATCTCTCGGGTCACACAGGGTCGGACATGACTGAAGTGACTTAGCAGCAGCAGCAGCACCCTTATCTTTGTATGAAATATTCCCTTGGTATCTTGAATTTTCTTAAAGAAATCTCTAGTCTTTCCCATTCTGTTGTTTTCCTCCATTTCTTTTCATTGGTCACTGAAGAAGGCCTTCTTATCTCTCCTTGATATTCTTTGGAACTCTGCATTCAACTGGGTATATCTTTCACTTTCTTTCTTGCCTTTCACTTCTCTTCTTTCATCAGCTATTTGTAAGGCCTCAGACAACCACTTTTACTTCTTGCATTTCTTTTTCTTGGGGATGGTTTTGGTTATCACCTCCTGTACAATGTTCCAAACCTCTTTCCATAGTTTTTCAGGCATTCTGTCTACCAGATCTAGTCCCTTGAATCTATTTGTTACCTCCACTATATAATCGTTAGGGATTTGATTTAGGTCATACCTGAATGCCCTAGTGGTTTTCCTTACTTTCTTCAACTTGAGGCTAAATTTTGCAATAAGGAGCTGATAATGTGAGCCACAAACAGCTCCAAGTCTTGTTTTTGCTGGCTGTGTATAGAGTTTTTCCATCTTTGGCTGCAAAGAATATAATCAATCTGATTTCTTAATGACCATCATGTGATGTCCATGTGTAAGTCTTCTCTTACACATGGACAGAGTGTTTGCTATGACCAGTTATGTTCTCTTCGCAATACACTGTTAACCTTTGCCTTGCTTTATTTTGCACTAGAAAACCAAATTCACCTGTTACTCCAGATGTTTCTAAACTTCCTACTTTTGCATTCCAGTCCTCTATAATGAAAAGGATATCTTTTTTGGGGTGTTAGTTCTAGGAGGTCTTGTAGGTCATCATAGAATCATTCAACTTCAGCTTCTTCAGTATTACAGTTTGTTGCCTTGGCTTGGATTATTCTAATGCTTGAACGGTTTGCCTTGGAAATGAACTGAGATTATCTGTCATCTTTGAGATTGTAACCACGTACTGCATTTCAGATCTTTTAACTATGAGGTCTACTCCATTCCTTCTAAGGGATTCTTACCCACAGTAATAGGTATAACGGTCATCTGAATTAAATTCTCCCATTCCTATACATTTTAGTTCACTGATTCCTAAAATATTGATGTTGACTCTTGCCATATCCTGTTTGACCGCATCCTTTTTACCTTGATTCTTGGACCTAACATTCCAGGTAACATTGTTTTTCACAGCATGAAACTTTACTTTCACCACCAGATACTATCACAGCAGGGCGCTGTTTCCTCTTTGGCTCAGCCTCTTCATTCTTTCTGTAGCTATTGCTTCACTCTACCCAGTAGCATACTGGGCATCTACCAACCTGAGGGGGATTTCATTTTTCAGTGTCATAAATTTTTGCCTTTTCATGCTGTTCATGGGGCTCTCAAGGCAAGAATACTGAAGTGGTTGGCCACTCCTTTCTGCAGTGGACCACATTTTGTCAGGCCCTAACTATCAGGGACATGCCCTTCAACTGCTCAGTGTAGTTGGATGAGATTCCTGGTGGTCTGGCTGTCTCACTGCTGTTCCTCATTGAGCATTTAAACCTTCAGTGGCTGTGGGATGTCAGTCAACATGTAGCCGGGGGTTGAGACAAAGGCCCTGCTGGAGTAGCCGGGAAGGGTGCCCAGGGAAGGCTGGAGCTGATGTTGGATGACGCCCAGGAGCAGGGCAGCACCCTGGCCTCACTGCTGCTATCTGCCGCTCTGGAACAATCCACTGCCAAGGAGTCACTGTTGCCCAGGGACCATCCTCTATCCAGGAGTTTCTGTTCACCACGCAGCCAATCAGCCACCCAGGAACCACCATCCACCGTGGAGACAACAATAATTTATGACCAAATCTAAATAAATGGAATCCAATTGTATGTAAAAAGGCCAATGTTTTATTATGAAGTAGAAGTGATTTCAGTAAATTCAAGGCTATTTAACACTTGAAAAATTATCATTGTAATTTATCATGTTTACAGATTAAAAAAGAAAAACTTTAATTTTAAAACATAGAGACAAAATATTTGAAAAAATCCACATCCATTTCTGATTTAAAAGAAAAAAAAAAAACTCAATATGTGGAGAAAAGACAACTTAAAAAAGAAAATCTGAAGAAAAAAAAATAAAAACTACATGTAAAATCACACTTGATGTTATGCATTGCTCTTCTCCTAACAAGAAAGCTTTATTATGTCTATTCAGCATTACCCTAGAGGTTCTAGCCAATGCACTAATCCAAGAAAAATAAATAAACATATTCAGAATGGAAAGAAAGAAATCACTGTCTATATTTTCAGGCAACATGATTATCTTTTGTAGA
>SJYT01057345.1:0-14790 GCA_006410635.1 Cephalophus harveyi
GATGGACAGGGAGGCCTGGCATGCTGCGATTCATGGGGTCGCAAAGAGTCCGACATGACTGAGCGACTGAACTGAACTGAACTGAAGTGATGTACGTGTAGATCCCAATTTATCCCTTCCCTCTTCCACCTGGTATGGTTGTCATATTTATGAGTAAGGTTATCTTCCCAAGAGACCTCTCAAATGTCACAATATCCTTCAGTGGGGCTTGTTAGTTTCTCTAGAGTTGTGTGACTGATCCAGCCAGAGAAGGTAATCTTGGCCACTGGGGCAGCACACAGGGCAGGGTAAAGGGCTATGGTCTAATGGCCTAGTGGGCAGGCTCTCCATCCATTTTCAGTCCATATCTCACCTTGGGAGCTGTACTAGGCCTTTTGGGCTGAATTGTGTCCCTCCAATTTCACATACCGAAGTCCTCATCTTCAGTACCTCGGAATGTGCCTGACTTTAGAGACAGGGTCTTTAAGAGGTAATTACACGAAAATGAGGTCATATGGGTGGGCCCAATCCAATACGGCTGGTCCTCATAAGAAGAGAATAGGAAGGAGATGACACAGAGGGAAGACTATGTGAAAACCAAGAGAGAAGACAGCCCGTCTGCAAGCCAGGGAGAGAGAGGTCCTAGAACAAACCAAGCCTGTGGACACCATGACCTCAGACTTGTAAACCTCCAGACTTATGAGAAAACAAGTTGCTGTTGTTTAAGCTGCCCGCTTGTAGCAGATTTATTATTTTCATTGATAAAATAAGTGAGATCCCTTTTTTCTTCACTATTTCCCAGTTTATGACCAGTTTCTTTACTAAATTTTCTAATAGCTTGTTACAGATTAAATTGTGACCTCGTTCCAAAGATATATGCTGAAGCCCTAACCCCCAGTGTGACTGCATTTGGGGATGAAGCCTTTAGGGAAGTAACTAAGGTTAAATGAGGTCAGAAGGGTGGGGCTACTCTGACAGAACTGCTGTCCTTATGAGAAGAGACATCAGAGATTCGGTCTCTGACACGTAAGAACACAAAAAGTCAGCTCTCTAAAAGCCAGAAATAGTGGTCTCAATAGAAACCAAGTCTAAGAGCAGCCTGTTCTTGAACTTCTAATCTCCAGAACTGTGAGAAAACATATTTCTGTTGTTTAAGTCACACAGTCTGTAGTATTTTGCTATGACAATCCAAGTAGCCTAATACATAGCCCTTAGTTTAGTATACTGAATTTTCTAGCTATGAATGGTTTGCAAAGGTGACATTGGTCTTCTCTTTATTTCTCTATTTCTCTACTTTTGGACTTATTACAAGTCAGGAACTGATTAATGTAGAAAGCTCAAGTACAAGAAAGTACACTCCTGTTTTGTTTGGAAATGTCTGAGATATGTCTTTGTTAAGTACAGTGACTCAATTTTAAGTAAATCTTATTCCAGAAGAATAATTTTATACTTAAATTTTTACTTAAAAAAAAATCCAGACAGATGTACGTTTTTATCAAATGTCTTCTTGAGCAATCTATTCATATATTCATCATGATTTTTAAAAATCATGCTGCTGAGATTTATCATGATAATGGTTTTTCTCACATGGTACTAAATTGCTTTCTAGGGGTAAGCTTAATTTCATTTGTGCTTAGTCACTTGGTTGTGTCTGACTCTTTGAGACTCCATGGACTGTAGCCCACCAGGCTCCTCTCTGTCTGTGGGATTTTCCAGGTGAGAATACTGGAGTGGGTTGCCATTTCCTTCTCTAGGGGATCTTCCTGACCCAGAAATCAAACCCATGGTCTCCTGCATTGCAGGCAGATTCTTTACCAGGTGAACCTCCAGGGAAGCCCCAAGCTTAATTTAGTTATGGCAAATTGAACTGATAAACAGATTCAATCTCTTTGCATTTCTTTTATTTAGCCTTATCAGTGCTTTGTCTGCACAAGAGATTTACTTTTAGCAATAAACTTAGCCAAATTTAAGTTCCAGATGACAGGTGCCTCAAGAATCCTATGATGCTGGCTGCAAAAGTGTTATTACTGTTAACAATAACATTGCACCATGTAGAGTTTGAGGGCTGGAAGATCCCTTATAGAATATTGAGTGTTGTCCAATGTTTACTCTTGGTTAACAGTTGAAGAAAGAGAGGCCCCAAAATGTGAATGATTTGCTCAATAGCCCACAGGTGGTTAGTGGCATAAAATGGAATCAAAACATGTAAAAAATGTGTTGTAAGTTCTTAGAAGGGACAGCAATATTAAAATTGAAGGGTCATTGCCATTATTTTCCTCAGTCTTATATTTTGTGCACAATTTCTAAGCACAGACTAAAGGATGACTAAAGGATTAGGAAACTGGTCTTATGATAAAATTTAAGAGGAACTGGGCTTATTGAATGTATGGCGGGGGTGGGGGGAACACTGAAAGGCCTTAATATCATCTTAATGCAAACAAAAAAGAATTTTTAGTGAAAAAAAATGCTTGAAAATTTGTGTTTCAAAAGTTTGTGGAGGAATCTGACATATCAGGAGCTTGGCAATGGCCTTCAACCCGAACAGCAACTCTGCACTGAGGGATGAAGGGAGGGGTCATGTGTACATGACGAGGGAGGTTTGGGGAACAGTCCCTGAAACTTGACAATTGGGTTTAAGTCTTTTCTCATTAAACTATTACTTTGCTTATTTTAACACTATCTAGTGTTCTTAGTCTGGAGAAGGAAATGGCAACCCACTCCAGTGTTCTTGCCTGGAGAATCCTAGGGACGGTGGAGCCTGGCGGGCTGCCGTCTATGGGGTCGCACAGAGTCGGACATGACTGAAGCGACTTAGCAGCCGCAGCAGCAGTGTTCTTAGTCAGAGAAGGTGATGGCACCCCACCCCAGTACTCTTGCCTGTAAAATCCCATGGATGGAGGAGCCTGGAAGGCTGCAGTCCATGGGGTCGCTAAGAGTCGGACATGACTGAGCAACTTCACTTTCACTTTTCATTTTCATGCATTGGAGAAGGAAATGGCAACCCACTCCAGTGTTCTTGCCTGGAGAATCCCAGGGATGGGGGAGCCAGATGGGCTGCTGTCTATGGGGTCGCACAGAGTCGGACACGACTGAAGCGACTTAGCAGCAGCAGCAGCAGTGTTCTTAGTAGGCTTGTGTCCACATCAACATGGAATTTATTTTCTTTAATAAGACAATAGTTACTCTGGGATGATAGTGTTTTCTAGAGTTAGCTGAATGCAGTAGGGAATGCTGAGTGCTTCAGGTGATAACAGCAGGAGGATACTGGTGATGATAAAGTAGAGTTACCTGGGAACTCCCAAAGTTTATAAGCTTTTGTTTATGAGCTGAAGAAGGATGGTTCAAGATTCCTATTTCAGAATTCTTGTTAAGCAAATCCCTGCAGTCAAGGGTACCATCCTGCTGAGGACTCAGGATGTATTTTATAACTGCCTGTTTCCATTTCTGTCTCACCCTCCTGTATTCAATGTTTTTGAAAGCAGGGACTCTGAATTGTTCTTTGCAGCTGCTGGTAGTGAGCACATTGTCTTATACAAAATTGCCTAGGGTTAAATATTTGTTGAAGAAATAAGTGGATGGCTGGAAGCTGGGCTAAACAATCTCTTGCTTAAGAGAGAATCTGAGATATTACATTGTGAAAGCTCCCTAGTGTTCTTACTTGCTGCAAGTAATAAATCTTTCCTTCTCCCGGAAAGAAAAAAAGGAAAGAGACAATTTCCTTTATTAATGTTCTGAGGTTCTACTGTTCGTGAACCTTCAAGCATTAATAATATTAAACTGAGAAGTGGAATCCTGTAGGCTTTCCCTGCCCTTCTTAGTGGGCCCTGTCTCTGTGGCTCACCTTTATCTTTTTTAAAAAATTTGTGATAAAAGTGATTAAATTTTATTAAGCAAGATAGGAGGCCCATGATACATTCTGAATAGAACAGTAGCAAATGGTAATGGCAGCGCTTAGATATGAATCATACACATATACATACTATTTGACTTCTTTTGATTAAATTCCACTCAGATAACTGCTCTCTTGATGGTCAGATGGTACAGCACCCTGTCCTAAAACATGCTGTGGCCTGAGAATGGAATGGCCCCCAGAACATAATATCCATGATAAATCATGTCATATTTCTCCATTATTCTCCGCCCTTTCCTGATGTTAATTCACACACCACTGAATTTGATAATTCACTGTCCCCGTTTTCCCAGGAAAGACGGATATGAATTAACCACACCTGATGAAGTCAGCCCCTTCATCTCACTTATTTCTTTGCAGAGACCATCATGAAATGCCTGTGAAAAAGCCACAGAGTAGGGTCCTGCGGGTCTCCATCAGCACATCCCTGTACAAAACCTCTGAGCAGGGTCCAGGCATTCTCACTCCTCAGGAGTGAATTTGATGACCGCATCCTTGAAGGTCAGCCATCCCTGAGAAAGAGCCATTCCTGACTCCTTTTCTTCCTCTTCCTCATCTTATGAACTTTTTCCTCAGTCATCATGAGTCTTTAGAGGTATATTCCATGTTCCCCAGGGCTACCACAGCTCTGCAAGTCTTGGCTTCAGAATTTGCTGGAAACTCACGTCCATCGTGTGGAGAGGCAAAAGCTCCCCACTATCTTGACAATACTTGGTGCTCAGTACTGTGGAGTTACCTGTCTGTCCCCACCTCCAAGGACCGTGTCTTTACCATGTTTGTGCCCCACGCTAAGTACAGTGCCTGGTACAGCAGAGGTGCTCAATAAATGTTTATTGATTAGATGAGGATGTATGCTCACAATTTTCCATTGGGGCTTAACACAAAATGTTATATACAGCAAGTATTTGAGAAACTGAAAGAACATTCAAATACAGAGGCAGGAGGGAGCACAGGGCAACTGGTTGGAGACGCAGGCTCTGAAGTCAGTCATTGGTGCTGACCTGCTCTCTCAGACATTAGTTCTGTGACCTCAGTCAGTCATGTACCTTCTCTAAGCCTCAGTTTCTTTCTAGTCTATAAAACCAGGGGAAATAATACTGCTCACAATGACAAGGGGGTTTGGGATACCAGCTCTGAAGTGCTTAGTACAATATCAGATGTCTGGCAAGTGCTTTTTAAAGGGAGCTGTTATCTGGAAAACAATCTGAGGACCCTGAGGCTCTGAGATTAAAGAGAATAAGCATGAGAGACGGATGTGGAGGAAGAAAAAAACATTGTTGAAGCCAAACTTTGTCTTGTTTGCTATTTGACCATATTCCTCAGTCCGTAGGACTGCAGAGTCTGACACGAGTGACTGAGCAGAGTCCACCAGTGAGGACTGCGTTTGGGCCATCTCAGAACCCTTATCCACAAGCCACCACGCTCTGCTTTCAGAAAACAAGACCAAGAGGAGCAATGGCCCTGCTGACTTTTTTCCCAAGTTCCTTGATCAGATAGCATTGCAGGCACTAAGGATCGCAAGTACTTTCTGTTCTAGCCCTGTCAAGATCAGGGTTGGCTCACGATATATGTGCGTGTGTTTGTACATATATATAATGTTTGTTGATAAATAAAGGCATATCCCATTTGCCAAGAAAAAAAGTGAGCTGTTAAACTTATTGTTGCCAAACGGAAAAGGGGGTGTGGAATGGATAAACTGGGAATTTGGGTTTAAGATACACACTATTGTATATAAAATAGATAAACAATAAGGACCTACTGCATAGCACAGGAAATTCAGTATCTTGTAATAACCTTTAATGGAAAAGAATCTGAAAAAGAATATGCATATGTAAAGTGGAATCACTTTGCTGATTCATGACACCTGAAGCATTGTAAATCAACTACAACTAAAAAATATTTTTTTGTTTTGTTTCAAAGAGAGCTATTATGACGAAGTGAAGCCCTGAAAGCTCTAGGCTTGCTTTATACTTGTTACTGCATTTCCCTTCCAGCCCCCAGGGCTGAGGTGTGGTGTCCTTAGCAGTTCCTTTTTTTCCTTCCTCTAGCTTTACTGAGATATAATTGACATACAGCACTGTGTAATGTTCTCACAGCAGTTCACCAGCCCAGTCCTGTTGGGGAAGACGCCAAATAGCAGCTGTGCTTTGCAACCATCACGTGTCAGCTGGCCTCTCCAGTGCAGACCTTCTGAATAGTTTCCAACCCTCTTTACTCCGTGGGCTCAATGGGAACCTTCAGGACACTGTCATTAATAATTATTAGCTCCTTGGAACCCTGCAAGCTATTGACATGCTATAGAAACAGAAAACCCAAGTTTCCCACAGGGAATAGTCAAATATGTTTTAGACTCCTTTGCATTTTAAGGCCTGTGTGAAATGCATACTTTAAGCACTGACCTAGGTCAGTTATTCATGAGTTTTAGCTTCTTCTTATATACAACTTATAATCTGAAAAATGCCACAGAACAAAAGTATGGGGAGCAAACAGCACTATCCTCAAAGTCTATTTTCTCCCTTGCCCCTACATTTATTTTGTTTTCAAATTTCAACTTGGACATCTTGACTTTTTTTTTTTGCCTATTCTTTAAAGATATGTCTGCATCAGCCCACCTGCACTAGTCAGAGTTAAGGAAACCACTAATTAAATCATAAATTCAGGACACCCCTCTATTCTCACACTTATTACATTTGCAGGTCTCCTGATGCCACCATGAATTGATTTGGACCACTAGAAGCAAAGGAGACTAAGAGCCCTTTAAGAGTATGTGGAGTACAGGCCTCAGGAATCTCTGATGCTTATCTGTTAGGTTCATAAACCCAAAGGATAAACAGTCTTCCTGTCAACCTGCTGTCAGCAGAGAAAGGAAGCAAGAAACCGGAAGCTTCTCCCTTTCAGGGATCTGTGACAATGATGGTGATTAATGCACTCTGCAAACCACAGTGGGCAGGTCTTCAGGGGAGATGCTGAAGATGCCAACTGCATTCACTACAAGAGGGGCATTTATCCACAAGGGAGATAGTCTGAAGCTTCCTGCCAGGGCTCAGCCAGAGCTAGGGATCTCTCCCATACATTGATCCCTTCCTGCTTAATCACTGGTCCTTTACATGCCGGATCACCCTAGACCCACCAAGGTCAAAAGGCACACTTGCACCACAGGACCGTGGGACAATGATGCATTGTGGTTGGGACTGGGGAGCGGGGTTAAGAAACATGGTTTTTACAGAATGCAGTGTGTTCTCTTTAGCACTTGCTGTGGTGAATTTTTGCCCAGACCACCCAAGACTGTGAAAGCATGCCCTCCCCATCTAGATGAGCAGGCGGAATAATAACCTGCCTCAAACACTGTTTATTTTACACTCTTTTCTGTTCAAACCTATGGCAGTTTCCTGTCCTAAGATAGGTAAACCTCCCTTCAGTCTAGACAAGACACTTCAATGGAATCAACCCTAGTGTTTGCAGCATCTACAGGTTCATTATCCACCCTGGAGAGCGTCCTCAGTTTTGCATACTTGTTCACACTCACTTTCTTGATGACTTCTCCCCAGTTTCTTCATCAGTGCAACCTTGTTTTAATATATACCTTTAATTAATCAGACACCTCCTTCAAATATTATTATACTGTTTCACGTGTACTGTAAGGCTCTTACAACCACATATACCCGCCTCTCTTCTTTTATGCTCATACACTTTTTACATTTGTTTACATTTTACAACTTATATTGTTGTATATTTTACTTCTATCTGTGCTATAAACACAAAATACAGCCTATCGATTTTAATTAATTAATTAATTTATGACCATGCCACTTGGTCTATGGGCTGTTAGTTCCCTAACCAGGGATTGAACCTGGGCCCTCATTAGTGAGAGTGTTGAGTTTTAACTGGACCACCAAAGAATTTCCCAGAGAAATTTCTTTGGACAGTTTTCAAGTAATTAAAAAAAAATGGTTTCCTTTAACATTTCTTAAATTGTAGGTTTGCTGGTAATGAAAGGTATTTTCACTGAGTACAAAATTCTTTGTTGACCTTTTAATTTTCATTTTAGCACACTGAAGATGTAACTCCATTGTTTTCTTGCTTGCAAGTTTTCTGACAAGAAGTTTGCTGTGATTATATTTGCTCCTCTGTATACAATGTGTTTGTTTCTCTGACTTCCTTCAAGATTTTCTCTTCGCCTCTTGTTTGTGGCAGTTTGATTATTCTATGCTCAGATGTTGTGTTTGTTTTTGTATTTACCCTGCTTGGTGTTCTCTGAGCTTCTTGGAAATGTGGTTTGGTGCCTGTCATTAATTTTTGGAAATTTTTTTTCAATTTAAATTAAACTTAAATTGTTTTGCCCTATTCTCTTTCACCTCCCCTTCTGGGATTCAAATAACATATATATTAGATTATTTGCTATACTCAGTTCTGTGGGTTTTTTGTTTGTTTTTCCCTGTTTTTCTCCTCTGTGTTTCATTTTGGGTAATTCCTATTGAACTATCTTGCAGATTTCCGATTCTCTCCTTGGCTGTGTTGAATAAAGTTGTTTCATAATTTTTAAAAAAAGAGCACAATAAACATAAGTATTATCAAGGGGGAGGTATTTACAAGTTGCTAGATAAACACATAGGAGGAAAATTTTTCATAGAGATTATGAAATCTTGAAGATTAAATCTTGAAGGTTAAAGGTTAAATCTTGAAGAATGAGTAGGAATTATCCAGGGGTAAAAGGTGTGCACTGTAGCTTCTTTTACACAAGCACAGAAGCATAAAACTGTATTCCCTACTTAAGGGAGCACTAGGAGAAGGCGATGGCACCCCACTCCAGCACTCTTGCCTGGAAAATCCCTTGGACAGAGGAGGCTAGTAGGCTGCAGTCCATGGGGTTGTGAAGAGTCGGACACAACTGAGCGACTTCACTTTCACTTTTCACTTTCATGCATTGGAGAAGGAAATGGCCACCCACTCCAGTGTTCTTGCCTGGAGAATCCCAGGGACGGGGGAGCCTGGTGGGCTGCCGTCTATGGGGTCGCACAGAGCTGGACACGACTGAAGCGACTTAGCAGCAGCAGCAATATTTCAGCAGAGTCAGAAAGGAACAATGTAGAGTAGCCTTAAGTTTATGCTAAGGAGTCCTCACTTTATTCAAGAGGTAATAGGAAAACAGTGGATTTTAAGCAATTGAATGACATGATTTGATTATACATATCACCCACAAAACATGTGCTTATTGTCTGGCCCTCCAGACTGGGTAGGGAAAATGGAAGTCAGTGGGTTATTACAGAAATGCCAGTAAGAAGGAAAAGGGATGAGGGGTTAAAGGATAGCTATAGCAGCAGGAATAAAAAGGAGGGGCCAATCCAAAGAGTCAGACACGACTGAGTGACTGAACTGAACTGAACCCAAAGAGATACTTAGGAATTAGAGATACCTTGGCCACTGACTAGAGGGTGGCCTAGGGTGATGAGGGCTTCCCTGCTGGTTTAGATAGTAAAGAATCTGCCTGCAATGCCAAAGACCTGGGTTGGGAAGATCCCCTGGAGAAGGGAATGGCTACCCACTCCAGTATTCTTGCCTGGAGAATTCCATGGACAGAAGAGCCTGGCAGGCTACAGTCCATAGGGTCACAAAGAGTCAGACACGATTGAGTGACTTTCACTTTCACCTTAGGGTGATGAAGCTCCTTAGGAGATGGTATTAATAGTTTTTGAGGTAAGGATGTAGGGTAGAAGCAGGATTGGGGAAGGGCAGAAATTGTAAATACAGTCTTGGACAGACTGTTAAATTGTCCATGGTACATCCAAGTAGAGAGGACCCCAGTGTCAAGGAGTCTTATATATGGTTTTGGATCCTCCACAGAGTATGAGGAGAAGGGGGAACATTAAGAGAGAAACCAAGAATGACAACACAAAGGCTGAGAGGAGAAAAAGCCTACAAAACATGAGGAGAGGACATTTTTCATTCTTCTGGGGCAAGTGATTGTCACAGTGAACTCAGGTAGAGTGATATAATTGCTTATTTCAGCTTTACTACAAGTAATGCTAGTTAATGGTATCACTTAATGAATATGGGACTTCTGTTTATTTCTCACTTTATCCAAATCCCTTTGTACATTGGCTGACATGGTGCAACCTTTCTAAGTAAACAAAACACCAAAAAGCCAATGACTTTTTTGGGGGCAAATCAAAGAGGAAAAAAAAATCAAAGATAAGACTCATAGGAATATCTATACACACCACTGACCAGGCCAGTAATAATTTTAAAAAAGTAAGATGAATTTTTTTTCCTGAGAGCACTGAAGTTTTCACTTTTTAGCTTGGTTTTACATTGTCTATAGATAGGGCAGGCTTCTTTGCCCCAGTCACTTGGAAGTGAGCATCCTCAGAGCCTGCCTCAAACCACTTGCCCTCCCTCTTGATTTGTACTGAGTGTGAGGAGAGAAGCATGGAGCCTGAACCATGTGGCTGTGGACTCTAAATCAAATTATTGTCATGCTCCTTAATTATTGTTTTGTCTGGAGTCTCAAGTGACATAAGCCAGTGGTGCCTTCTTTGTTTTCAGGCAGTGCCAGAAGTCAGAGGCTGTAGTAAATGTGCTAAAGCACTGAAGAATGACTTTTACTGATATTTGTTTTCTTAAAAAACTGAGAAACATTAAAAACTTAAACACTAGATGTTATACACATCTGTAATAACTAAAGTATCTAGCTATTGGTCATTTACAATACATTGCATCCGTATTCTTTCACTTGAGCATAACAGCAACCTAGTGAAATAGATATTAACATGATTTGTTCATTTCCAAAGATGAGAAAACACAGATTTAGAAACTAAGTCATTAAGTCACACATATAGCAAGTGTCAGGCTTCCTAGGTTGCGCTAGTGGCAAAGAACCCGTCTGACAATGCAGGAGATGAGGGTTTGATCCTTGGGTTGGAAAGATCCTCTGGAGAAGGGCATGGCAACCCACTCCAGTATTCTTGCCTGGAGAATCCCACTGATAGAGGAACCTGGCAGTCTACAGTCCATAGGGTTGCAAAGAGTCAGACATGGCTGAAGTGACTTAGCACGTATGCACATATAGCAAGTGTCAGGAATGAGAATCAATCCCAGGCTTCCAGATTCCAAAGCATGGTCCTTTCTTATATGACATGATCTCTTGTATGGAACAAGCACTTTGAACGTGTTTGATTACTGCAGACTCTCTGAATGGAGCATTCTATTACGTGGGCATAGGAGAAAAGTGGCTAATGCAGTATTAAGATTCAATAGGATCTAGCTTTCCTATAGATTACTTATGGCACAATATTCCCCAGACAGGGACCTGTGAAGTACAGCACCAATCCGGAAGAACACCTGAAAATTCAGTGCGTCAAGATACTTGTGACTATGTCTTATAAAGATAGTGAAACAACAACAGCAACAACACCTTTTTTCATATTGCACAAAACATGAGGAGAATTTAGATAGGATACAGAGCATCAGTGGATATGATATCTCCGGGAGATAGTGAAGGACAGAGGAGCCTGGTGTGCTGCAGTCCATGGGGTCACAAAGAGTCGGACACGCCTTAGAGATGGAACAACAGAGCGTCACCGCTCTAGAGAAGTCCAGCCCTAAAACTGCTGGTTCTCATTTCCACTTGGTCCAGTATTATTTCTTTCTAGACAGATCTCCAGCAAGCAAGCTGTCTTTCCTTTTTCTGCATTTATGACTGTCACTAGGTGACCAAGACATTCTTTCTGATAGAGCTCAAATTATTCACCTGTCTCAGTGCAGCATCTCGGTGGGCTACAAATCAAGTTTTGCATGCCAGACAAAATATTCCAGCATTCCTGCTTCAGGCCAATAGTCTGAACTGCCTTGCATTACACCAAAGCACAGTTGAGAAGGTAACAGGCAGGAAGGCCAAGGGTCTCCAAATGGGGAAATAGGCTGCAAGTGTCAGGCTTTTTTTTTAAAAATCTCTTTCTTAAATGGCAGGAGGAAACAAACTAGTGTTATATTTTTTCCCCTTCTCTATACAAATTTAAAAAGGTTTCTCTTAAAATTTTGTGTTGCCATAATGACACCTGCTTCCACCTGCACTTAACTTTTCTCAAACCTTGAGCTAATCAATACATTTTTCTTATGGAAATGTTTGTCTTAAACTGTGTTACTGTACTATGCATTTATCCTAGACTCTGTCTTCAAGTCGGTTCTGCCTAAAGGTTCAGAACTAACTTGACAAACCAGGATGTTAAACTCATGCATTGTTCTCCTAATCTATGTTGATGAGACTATATATTTGTATGGAAATCTGCCTTTCTTCAAGATTCACGTCAATCCTTTTATGGCCGGGGATGACTCACCTGGTGCCAAGGTTATCTCAAAATGCATGTCGTGCGTGAGGGGCCTGGTGCCATTCTCTGAGTTTTGAGACATTTCCTTTCTTTAATTAGCAGACTGCTAGTACCTATATATTTTTGCCTGGAGAATCCCAGGGACAGAGGAGCCTAGCGGGCTGCCATCTATGGAGTCGCACAGAGTCGGACACGACTGAAGCGACTTAGCAGCAGCAGTAGCTGTATAACATCCTGCTAAAGACAAGCAGGCGGAGAAAGCAGTGGCACTCCACTCCAGCACTCTTGCCTGGAAAATCCCATGGAGGAGCCTGGTGGGCTGCAGTCCATGGGGTCGCTAAGAGTTGGACACGACTGAGCGACTTCACTTTCACTTTTCACTTTCATGCATCGGAGAAGGAAATGGCAACCCACTCCAGTGTTCTTGCCTGGAGAATCTCAGGGACGGGGGAGCCTGGTGGGCTGCCGTCTATGGGGGCGCAGAGTCAGACACGACTGAAGCAACTTAGCAGCAGCAAAGACTAGCAGGGGGACACTCTTTCTGCTTACTTCTGATGTCTGTCAGAAGCTTTCTCTATCTCTTTTATACTTAATAAAAACTTCATTACACAAAAGTTCAGCGATCAAGCCTTGTCTCTGGCCGTGGATTGAATTCTTCTCTGGAGGCCAAGAATCTAGGCGTCTTTTGTGGTTCAGCAACAGCTTTTCACTGTGAGCTTGAATCTCTAGAGCTGTGTGGACTTGGCCATGCACTTTAAAGTCTCTCTCTCTAGCTTCAGCTGCTTCATCTCTAAACTGAGATTAATGATTCCTTAAAGTACGTGTTATTGAAAGGACTAAATGAGGTAATAAATATGGATCATTTAGCTCACTGCTTGGTACATAATAAGCACAGAGTAAATTAGTGACCCTGTTATTGATGTTATGTAAGACCCATGTCAAAGGAAAAGTGATTCTTTTTATGAATTAATAAGAATGCACTTACTAATATCTTTTAAATTGAGGAATCAGATAAACTTGCCATGCAGTATTGAGTCGCGTCAGTCATGTCTGACTCTGTGGGACACTATGGACTGTAGCCCGCCAGGCTCCACTGTCCATGGGGATTCTCCAGGCAAGAATACTAGAGTGGGTTGCCATGCCCTCCCCAGGGGATCTTGCCAACCTAGGGATCGAACCCTGAGTCTCTATGTCTCCTACATTGGCAGGTGGGTTTTGCTTTGTTACCACTATCGCCACCTGGGAAGTCCCAGATAAACTTAGTGAACATTAAAATAATGTATTAACCGCTTTTTCAATGATAACTTTTAGGTCTATTATATATAAAACAAACTTTTTATAGAAAATAAAGAATATTTGAAGAAATATTGTTAAACCTGATAACTTTTGGTTCTTAGAAAAAGCATTACCTCAGTTGGCATCAAGACACTGAATTGAAAGGTAACAGAGAACTTTAACCCTAAAGGAAATTCTTATATGGAAGATTTCATGATAACTACTTGGAGAATTAGTTGGTCGCTTTACTATCAAGGGAACTAAAAGAGAAAGAATAAAAATACCTAAGGGCATTTTGCTTGGCTAAGAAAACAAAACTGAAAACTGTTCAAGGACAAGTTTCCCACAGCTTTCTAGAGTGGTTTGGATTTTAAAAGATATGAGCATACCCATTCTGAATTATTATGAGATAGTACTAAGAACGGTTGGCAAACAAGAGGCTAAAATGAAGTTCTATATTTTTAGCACATACTTTGGTAAATAAACTGAGATAACAATCTAATTTCACATAACTATTTACAGACTCAAGTGAGAATTAGTTCAGTTGAAAAATGATATTGTTCTAAATGGAAATCTCAGAAATGACACACTTAACCAATATATATTTTCATGGACTGAGAGACATACCACAGATTATTGGGCAATTTTTGATGATAGAATAATATCTTGAGACAGACTTTTCTGATATACTGATTACAGTGTAAAATTTAGAAGTTCCTTCTAAAATAATGAATATACTTGCATTATCAAAAGCATTTATAACTTACTTCAAGGGGTACACAAATAAATTTTGAATAATGATCTGGCAATTAGGTGACCATTAAGAATGTCTATTCAATCATATATTTATTTTAGTCAATTTTTAACTCAACAAATAATACTGTATCACTATTTAGTAATGATATATGGTTGGTGTTGGGATTATAATAAAGGATAAGAGAATCTTTCTCCTCAAGGAATTTACAGTTAAAGAACTGAGAAGACAAACTCTCTATTGAATGAAAGGTTATACCAAATGATTTCTAAGATTCTTTTTTTTCATTTTTAAGCCTATGTATGACTGTGTGGATCACAATAAACTGTGGAAAATTCTGAAAAAGATGGGAATACCAGACCACCTGACCTGCCTCTTGAGAAACCTGTATGCAGGTCAGGAAGAAACAGAACTAGACGTGGAACAACAGACTGGTTCCAAATAGGAAAAGGAGTATGTCAAGGCTGTATATTGTCACCCTGCTTATTTAACTTATATGCAGAGTACATCATGAGAAATGCTGGACTGGAAGAAACACAAGCTGGAAT